>WHYT01017245.1:107569-122125 GCA_009806455.1 Tetrax tetrax
TTAGTGCAATTAGCTGAGATGAACTGCCATCTATCACAATATTTTATCGTTAGTACAGTAAAATCTTAAACCCTACAGAAGAAGCAAAAAATATTTCTAGTATTAATGTACCAGTTGATAAAAAAAAGAATATTCTAAAAAAACCCCAATAATCCTTCTCAGATTCTAGACTAGGGGAAAGGGAGCGATAATCATCATCAGATTAAAGGAAACTCTTAAAAAGTCTCAGTGAGTATTTGTTCACATTTACAAATAAATGCATTTGATTGTATTTTCATTCTTTTTGTTTGAGCTTCCTGTGAGCAGATTTCTAGCTATTCTCAGAAGTATCCAGGAGGTAAGGGTTTGGTTTTTTTTTTTTTTGGCAAGAATATTGACAAAACCACCTCATTTTTTTTTTCAGATAATCAATTAGAATTAAATTTACAACAGAAAACTAATTCAAAGCCAGATGCTCATTCAGTCTAGAACAGAAACTGCTGGTATGACCCCCCTCTTCAGGCAAAACAGCACAACTTCTCAATATCAGAACTGCAAAAAAAAAAACCCCAGCTCACAAACGAGCTACAAGCTAAGGATAATTCACAGAAATTATTGGTTGAATAATTTGAAATGGCAAATACATCTGTGAAAATTATGATCCAGTTTTTGGCAGCTGGAAAGAAAGGAAGAAAAAAAAAAGAACATGGATTAAAAAATAAATGAAAAATTTACCTGTTGCAAACTTCATCTGCTCTGCTAATATGATATATATAATAACAGTTATACACCACAAAGATCACAGTACTGTGCACTCTGTACATCATACAAACAACTGTGTGCAGAATAAGAAACGTGTGATCATCACAATAATCATACAATAATTATAATTTTGTAGTTTGCTCTAAGAGGTGGCGTGTGGCCACGAAAGCCAGGAACTGAGCAAAGTGTGAAGTGCTCAGGTGTTTGGCACTGTCCAGATGCCAGAATTTCTTCTTTGCTTGCTTTTTCTAGAGAGGAAAAAAAAAAAAAGGTGAATTACTAGACCCACTTTTGATAGAGTAGCTTATTATCCCTCCATTTGTAGCCACCAAGAACGGAGCCAGGGCTCCCCCTAGACTCCATCTCCTGCCCTGGGCATGAGACCAGTCTGCAGCCCCTGTCATCTGGAGAAAGTCAATCAGAAGCACACGAAGAGAGTTTAGGCAGACAGAGAACAGCTGTGGTGGTCCAAGACTATAACAATGACTTGGAGATTCTTGTTTCTCTCTTCTGACTGCCAGTCTTTGAGAAAGATTTCCCATCTATGTTAGAACTCAGAGGTTAATCAAATGTACCTTAACATTAATTTATAAAGCTTAGTAATGCTTTATTTCAATGCTAACTTCATAGATTTTATGGAGCTCATAATATTTTTAGATAAGAGAGAAAATTGGCATTGCATTATTTCTTCTATGAAAATAAAAGCCATGCTTTCAGGCATGACGAGACTTCCAGAAAGAAAAACCACAAAATCTTTTTGAAACCAGACTTAGCAGATGGTATTAGTCCCTAGCGAGAAAGGTCTGAATCACATCCTGTCATCATCCACCTTAGCAGAAAAAGATCAAGTCTTAAATTTCAGTAAAGTAACCTCCTCTTCAACAGATGAGACAAAATGCTCCATCTCTGAGTAGTCTTATCACTAGTTTACATTTTTATAAAATTAAATTCAGAGAACATGGAGGTCTAAAGGAACACTAACCATCTCACTTCAAAATAGTTTCCGCTTTCTTCTCAGAATGTAAAAAAAAGTTAATTTTTACAACAAATCATTTATTACATATGACATTTGAAGAGTAATTTTAGAATGTTACTTACTCCAAGGATGACGGAAATAATTTTTTTTTTAGTGTTATTTGCAAAAGACAGTTCCTTGTGTGCCCACCCCTTACATCCCTGAACACAGGAAGGACAGGGTAGTCCTGAGTGGCAGGAAAGTGTAACAGGTCACTTGCTTACAGCCAATTAAGAGATGGAGGGAGTTCATGCATGGTTTTCCAGATACTCAAGATGTCAGCTGCACTTCAAAACCCAGACCATCTGTCATCAAACAGGTGACATTATTCATCCAGATCATGGATTTTTACCCCTACAAACTACTGATGATGCACTGCAAGTTTGCTAATTAGGTGGTCTTCAATTTTGTTAACAATGTCTGTTGACTAGATATTATTTTATGTTATTCATGCTACGTATGAGTACTGTTTTGTTTAAAAATATCATTAGCAGATGCTATATATTTCAACATCCTTCAGTCTATTTGCCATGAAACATGATCTAAACATAATCTGTGTCATTTATTTGGAAAATTCTTTGTGAAAATGCTATCTATGATTTTATGTGCTACTGGTCCCAAATTGTTTGTTTATTTTAGTTGTCTTGACCTAATTATTAATAGTTTTTCTCATTTTTTTTTGTACCAATGGTCTGAATGTTGAATATTTTTAGAAAGATTGCAGTACCACAAGTTCTATGGCTTTCTACTGCTATCAAAATAAAACTCAATTCAGTGCTTTTCTGTAATTGCAGTTATTCCTTATTTGGTTGACAGGGCAAAATTTCACAAAGATGACCAGCAACTATCTGTTCCACACAGGCAACTATTTTTCTGGCAGTGCAAGAGCCAAAAAAGTACAAAATACCTTGCAAGACGAAAAGGAAAAGTAAATCGGATGAAAAGGACTGGATTTTCTCCCTATTCTTGTCCTTGAAGAAATAATTTTCAACGCTTAAGGCGTAGCCTTTGCTCCATGAGCTGGATTTATCTTGACTTCCACCACAAAAAAAAATCCACTTGGAAGAGAGGATGCAAGTAAAATATGAGACCCCTTGGAGGTGGAGGAAATGGGTACAGGCAAGACACAATTAATTCTGGTTGGCAACAAAGCCTGGAATATAGCTGTCCTCATGTTAGGGTTATAAGTAAAAATTTAAAAGACTTGGAAAGGGAGATGATGGATTTCAGCTTTTAGTGACTTACATACTTAGTTAGAACTCCTAGTTCTTGACATTATATCTTCTTGTTCCATAAATCAAATCACAGAGCCACCGCAAACTGTTGTTAAGCAGTGGATCAGGTTCACTTTGACACTACCTCTCTTTGAGAGGCGTGATAAAAGCTTTTGTTCCTGCTTTCTAAAGAGAATCCTCAGACCGTAAGCATTTCTTACAAATTCACTTAATGCAAAAAACCCCCAGATAAATGCAAAGACAAACAGTTTTCTTGTCTGTCAACCTTGCCTACAACTCTGGGAAGAGGTTCCCTCCAGTACTCAGCACTGAGCATGCTAGAAGCTTCCAGCTTCCTCCCAGGCTCTACAGAGATATTTTTGACAGTTCTTTCCTGACCGACCTCCTTCTCTACCATCCTCCCACAGTCTCTCAGTAATAATAATGTCAATTATCTCCTCTTCCCTTAAGTTTGCTGATAGTCCAGATGACTTTCTCCAGAAAAAGCAAAAAGAACTTGGAAAGGAATAAGTTTTCAGACAGAAAAAGAAACAAGAGGGAGATGCCTTTCCATGGTCTCTTCATGTCAATATATTTCTCATGCAACCGGTACCGCTTCTCCTTGCATATCTCAGACAAGACAGGTAGCCTTCAGTGTGGAAACATTTGTATTATTTTCTGCATCTGACTAAGGAATGTAGACAGTCTCCAACTGCTAAAGGCAACCCACTCTCCTTTTGACAACCGGTAAGTGTGTAATTCCAGTTTATACTTATTTGTTCTCCTTGTTTTTCATTTGATCTTTCCACCTTTGCACTAATAACGCCTCCTGCCTCTGTGCTACCATCAGCATCTTCATACTTCTGCAAAGGCCCTTCGTGGGAATGTTAAATAAGCCCAGCTCCAAGCCAAAGCTAGCAAACTTCCTCTCAGACTGGTACTTCCAGAATAGCTGCTTTCACACTTCCTTTCAGAAATTTTATATCCTGTTTTCCTTAAACTAATTTCCAGTCTGACACCAGCAGTCATGTTACTGAAAGTTAGGCAGTCCCTGTTCTTCTACTGTAGATTTACACCTAGAAAATTAGTTACTGAAAGAGTCTATCGTTGTCCAGAAACAGTCTAACTCTGCACCCAGGATCAAAATGAGAGCCCTGGGTATCACAGTATGGAGGAAGCACACCAAAACTGTTGGCAGACTATTTTATTGAGCACAGGCACCTAGGTCTTTCTTTGTATATCTCTTCTCCCACGTGACACAAAACATGAGTGCTGGCATAATGAATTATGTCTGCTACTGCAGGGCACTTCTGTTGCTGTGTGAGAATTAACAACAGCGTGGCGCAGCTGACACTAGGAAATAATGTTATCAGGTGCCTTGAATCAAAGCTCCAGGATATGAATAGCCCTGAGCAGAAATTATGTATTTTGTCTAAAGGCAAGATTCAGGCAAGATTCATGTTCACACTGTTTAAAGGAGACATCATGAGGCTAACGCTTCTCCGAAGCACTAGACTTATACCACTTGCTCTACAGAGCTGGGCTGCACATCTGCAGTGCATCTAGTAAGTCTGGGACAGGTTTTTTCCATGTCCCTTATAGATTTGACATCCATACATAGGAGTGCTGAACTCTGCACATGCACCCCAGAGCTGGTTCACCGATATGAAGTGCAGATATCTAGATTTTCTGGTATGCAGCACCTGGTGTCTTAGCTGAGCTGTTGGACATCTGGAAGCACTGAGGAAACATGTTAAATCCTGTAGTTCTGTCAAGATCGAAATTCCATGAGAAGTTAAGGAACACAGCCAGGAATCCATGGAAAATACTTTAAGGGACATTGGGTCGGCTTTCTGATACTGTGGTCGGGAGCAGTGGAGCGAGGAGACAAATACCCCAGGGATGACACTTTACCTGTAGCACTTGACAAAGAAAAGAGGCTCAGAACCTTATTCCACCTTTCTGTCCAGTCTGATTGAGTTGTCATGGAGATGTTACAGCTAGTCACTGTAGTCAACTAACCAAAAATAAACTAACCAGAAATCGTTTTCTCCACAAAGCTAGAGAGAAACAGGAACTTTCTTGTGTCTTAAAAACCATCTCGTCGTGGCTGCTGGGCCTACATTAGGATGACATAATACCATCTTCTAATATTATATATAAAAGTGAAAATCAGGCCCTGCATGACAAGAGAAATGAAATTTTTTTCATCTGCTATTATGATATCAAGAAAATTGGGTTGCTTTTTTTGTAGATGGGATTATGTTACAGCTCTGGTTAGGACACACTATTAATAGTGTTATATATTTATAGAAGGACAAAGCTTGAAATTAACGGGTGAAAAGATAAAAAGGTTTTAAAATCTTTTCAGTTAAGTATTTTTCTCTCTAGTTATTCAGTGAATGAAAAGGTACTAATTCACCAGGGGAA
This sequence comes from Tetrax tetrax, assembly GCA_009806455.1. Taxonomy (NCBI): domain Eukaryota; kingdom Metazoa; phylum Chordata; class Aves; order Otidiformes; family Otididae; genus Tetrax; species Tetrax tetrax. Next base: position 112,970 of record WHYT01017245.1, read on the forward strand.
TGGGTCTTCCTAAGACACCTTTTAACTGACGTCTTTCTCAATGTTTTAGGCTAGATTCTGTCATTCTTGCTAAGTAGGAACAGACTCTGGGACAGTACAAGAAAGGAATCAGTTGCCCCAAATTGCTGGCATTTAAACTTATTCTGAATGGATATCAATGCTGTGGTATTTAAATCATTGGCAGTTGATTTTACTAGCATCACTCCTGCTCGTGCTGGGAACATAAATTTCCAAAAGACATTAAGATAAAGGGTGATGAGAAGTTAGGCAAACCAAAGAAATGCAACTAATAATCATAAAAGAGTGGAAGAAACAAAGAAAATGGAAAAGTGCACATCCTAAGCCACAGTCTGTAGAAGCAGAAGAGGGGGTTTGAGACATGAGTCTCAGTTATTTTTTTTTGTCAAGTACAATCAGGTAACTTCCTGAGTAAGTTCAGTGAGGAGTTTCATGAAGAATATTTTGTGAAAAAAATAATCCCAGTGATATAAGTGCTATGTGGATGCTACACTCCATTGAACTTCCTGTAGAGCTTAACTACAAAATTAACCTCTCATAGTCCAGCTTGAAGGCAAGCTCCAGGCTAGACAATGTGGGAAGGCAAAGTATGAGTAGCTAGGTGTCTCTAGCCATCACCACTGCATTTTAATTACTTTTTTAAAAATAGATTTTGCAGATCCAGGTGTGGCACATGGAAACAAGATACCCCTGTCTGAAACCTGAAGAGCTGCAGTTGCTCAGGAGCTGGAAGATCGAGCTCTGGCACAGTGGTAAAAGAGTGTGAGAGATGGGATCATGTGCAGCATCGCACTCATAATTGATGGATTGCTGTGTTCTCCCAAACTAATGTTGTAGTCCTCTCCTTCAAGTTAAGAAGTTTGAGCTAAAAAAAAATAAATAAAACACATGCTCAAACAGATATTGCCTTAAAACAACTTATTTTGTTTCACGAAAACTTTTCACTCCTTTTCTGAACCTCCTAGGATTTAGTTTGCAACCTGACCTTAGTTTCTCTAGGGAAAACTTTGACCATGAAAAGCCAGCACAAGGATGAGGAGAAAGCTTCACATTTACAAAACTCTCTTCAACCTGTAGGAGTATTATGCTTAGATCTTGATTTGGTCACCGAGATGTAAGTTTCTAAAGCCATTTGAGAAGCCCTGAGGTATTCTACCTGCCTGACATTCAGAACAGCTTCGGTTTCCACCAGGCCCAATGTCGTGCTTGCCAAGTTTGTATAAAGAGTAAGGCTCTGAGGTTATATTCAAATAATAGAATCATAAAATGGTTTGGTCAGAAGGGATCTTAAAGATCACCTAGTTCCAAGCCCCATGCCCTGGGTAAGGACACCTTCCACCAGACCAAGTCACTCAAAACCCCATCCTACCTGGCCTTGGACACTTCCAGTGACGGGCAGCCACAGCTCCTCTGGGCAGCCTGTCCAGTGCCTCACCACCCTCACAGTGAAGAATTTTTTCCTTATGTCTAATCTAAATCTACCCTCTTCCAGTTTAAAGCCATTCCCTACCACAAACACAGATCTTGCAATTGAATCCTTCATTATTTTTCCTAAAGAAAATCTCTAAAACTTTGTCCCAGTTTTTCCAGATCCAAAACCTGAGCCTACTGCCATGCTCTGTTAAACACAGTCCCAAGTAAATCTTCATGCATCTTCAGGCAAGGTTATATTTTATTTATAGGTCACTGTCTTAATTTCTGTATGTTTTCCTTGGTAGCACCCAAGGAGCCTCAGTTTATGAATGCCTTTGACATTTATTAAACTGTTGATGCTTCTGGGAGTAAGTCTATAAGAATTTAATACAGAAGCTTGCCTGAATCTAAGTTTATTCACATGTTTACTGTTTGAATAGGCTCACCATTCAAAATGTGTATTGGTAGAAGCATTAGGGAACACTACAACCATCTCCTCCTCTAGCTCCTCCTGACACACATAATATTTACAAAGCTATAATTTGCCAGTGCTTACTCATCATGGAGGACTTTCACTGAAAGCTCTGAAATAAAATGTGCATTTCAGAGTTAGACACACTAAGGCCTGTTTTCCTCTAAAATCTGGATTAAAACTCTTTTAGTGCTCTCTCTCACTCAGTAGCTACAATACCATACGTGTACAAGCACCCGCTCAAACTACTGCTTACATTTTAGCCGCTTTTCTTACCGGTAAAGTACCCTGTGATTTTCTCAGACCTGCAGTATTTTGTGGGTTTAATAAAAAATGACAGGCAATTTTTCCAAGTCCCATGTAAACCTGAGAGCTTCACCAAATCTCTTTTTTTTTCCATCTCTACTATTAAGCTGGTCATTGGTTTCCATCAGGGAAATGTCCAGCATCACACAGGCAGAATATGATGACCCTGACCATCACATATTTTGTCATTATGGTACGGGCCTTTCCTCACTAGTGGAAGATGGTTTGGAAACTATTTCATATATGATCTACATGCTACTACTCTGCTGGAAAAGATCTGTCTCTGTGAGTAGACATGTAATATCGCTGAAGGATTCCAGTTCTGGTCAGTGGGAAGTTTCACCGAGAATTAATGCAGTAGGGCTGGAGAAGGTGTCAAAGATGCCTAAAGAGCAATGGAAAGGATGGGATCAATAGCCAACTTAAAACAGTATTCCATTTGTCCTTTCTTGGTATCCTCAGGGCACCTTGCTCAGAGTCTACAACGTTCTTCAGGGGGGAAGGCATTTCTTACATCACCTTAGGAGTTTTTTCAGCCTTGGTTTGACAACTTTCATCACCCTCTGTTTTAACATAAATAAACACATTTAATCACCCTGAGGCAAATTTGACCACTTCCCAAGAGACGGAAAATTTGTCGAGATTTGTGCGTGGAATATAAATATTAGGAACTTGTCATTCTCTCTAATGCAACAAGAACACTTAATAATGTCCAGAACATAGCCCTGCATACATCAAAATCCTGTCAGCTAAACAAATAAAGTGAAATTGTGGGAGGGAGAGTTGGAGAAATTAACTGCTGTGAGCTATAGTTAATGAGCAGTTTGACAAGGAGAAAATCATGGTCATGAAAGTGTACAAATAGAATGGAAACAGAATTAACACCACAAAAAAAGAGTGTGTTCACATACATTAGGGGCCTATTTAATCCAGAAGTTTATTGACTTTTTGTGGGATCTACCCCCAACCAGCTACTGAAGAATTTCCAAACAGGATCAGTGAGATCAATCAAAACACTGAAACTTTGAAGTGTGGCTAGGCTGCTGAGTAAAAGCATGCAAAATACGTCTAAGACTTCATTAAGAAGTGTCTGCATGAAATCCTCTGTAAGATACGCTACTGTCTGTCAGCACTGCCTCATTAAGAAAAAAAAAGGCAAATGGTCACTCCCTGAACAGTAGCCACATGATGTCTGGCCGCAGGGGCATTTTGCTTGTGCTTCGAAGCAAGGAATTCTCTTCCAGAGGAACCAGGTTTGCTTAACGCAGTACTGTGGTTGGACCTAAGAGAGCACCACAGAAAACTTTGCTTATTCTGATCCTGCTGTCCACCCAGGTGGGCATCATCATATTTAATTATCTGAGCTGAGTATTAGAAAATCATACAACAGTATAAGGGAATTGTTCTTGGGGGACTGGGGGAAGACAACATGGCTCAGGGTACCTTTTTTTTTAAAAAAAAAAAAAATTTTCTGCCTCCTGTGACAATCTTTTCTGGAGGGAAAAGGTCAAAAATCAGGCTATTCTAAAGGTATGGAAATCAGACACCTTGGAAAGACTTCCTTTGTTCTAATCTCCATCAGTAACATTCAGGTTAAATCTCTGCTACCTTTTATTTTAGAGCATCAGTGGAGTTGTCTTGTTGTTTTCAATCACGGAGTATTCACAGCCTGCACTTGCATTTACACCCAGGGCATGTAAAACACAGGATTGCTGGAGGTGAGCATGACCAGCAAAGGCCATGATGTCAAGAAAATACAAATGATACACAACTTCATGGTGTCTCCCAGTGCACATCTTCCCTATTGCCAGTTCTTTTAAATAACATCAAAATAGCCACAGATCAGTTGTAAAAGCTGGCTTGCAATTTAGATGACATGTTATACTGATCTCCTTCTTTCAGCTAATTACCTTGAGTGTCTTTTAGTCTTTTTGCTCTTCTGGACAAGAAAAATCTCTGTCATTATCTGTTTTATAGTGACCTCTAGACTCCTGAAATACGCTCATATAGAAATACCAGGGACATAAGATACAACTAGTTCTTCAACCATGCAGCAGGAGCTCCTAGATTTGTTTTATATAAACATAAGTTTCAGTTATTACTTCATATTATTAAATACATATAAAAAATGGTATGGTATCTGGTATACATAGGATATTCCAAAACAAAATAACTGTGCCTTGAAGTATTTTCTTACTGTTCCTCTTCCATTTTCTCTGCCCTTTCCCCTCTTATTGTTCCACCTACAACTGTCTCCCAAGGACGTAAGCCTGGTACCATGCAGTAAGCAATCAATATGCAAAGTTGATTTTTGGTTAATGAACAGTGGTCTTATAAGTTATGGGGTGGTTTTTTTTTCTGTACCTTGGTCACATAAGCCTACATAGTTAGAAGGAAAGTCTCAAGAAGAATGGAAGTTTTAATTTTACTGGAGATTAAATGAAAAAGTAATTGGATAAGCAGAAATGAATTTTAAGATTCCTTGGTTTTTTTAATGACCAAAACATCACTGCTTGAAATATAGTTCTTAAAAAAAAGGCCACTGGAAGACAAACAGGCTGAGTGCATGCAAAGCAAAACTTTAATTTCAATTTGTTCATACCAGCTGAGCCTGCAGAAGTCGAAGGTTTAGTGAGATGGATATCTGGTCTGTTTCATTTCCTCCGTGGCAGGAGTTTGGAGAAGAGGTTGCAACTCCCTATGAACTCGATCTATCAAGTAATCTGCTTTCTTTCAAGACAAAATCAGAGTCTTAATCCACCTGTTCTATCTCACAGAAAATGCACAGTGGGTTAAAGAAAAAATGATTTTGAACAAACACTTTTAAACTGTTGACACAGTTTCTTAAATTATTGCATGAGAAAGGGCAACAAGGAGCTACCACCAGAATGGAGATCAGTAGTACAAAGATGAAAGGAGCAGGTTTTGAGGCGTCTAAGGGAATATGCTTTGGGTGTTTCAGAGGCAAAAGAAGTTCTACTTCTGCTGTGATTCATAGATGAATACATATTTGAAAAATAAGATATTGCATAGATATGTCCCTGCTCTTTGCAGGGGGGTTGTACTAGATGACCTTTGAAGGTCTCTTCCAACTCTAACCATTCTGTGATTCTATGTATGTATGGTGTATGCCTAACGGCACAGTTCACTATTTGCTTTCAGATGGCATGGAAAATCAGGTTCACTGTCAAAAGAAAGACAAATTTATCACTAGCATATGCAAGAAGGCTTGTTTTAGTTTTCAGTGTTTTATCACCAAGATTTCATACTGGATTATTAAACGAATACTTCAAAAGAAGTAAGTCATGTTTGATATTTTTATTATTTATTATGCTGTAGTTTCTCTACTATACAGTGTTGTATTACATTAAGTTCACAGGCAATGTGCTCAGAGAAAGAGCATATCAAAGAAAAGAGGAGAAGGAAAAATTGACTTGAAGAAGCTAAGATTCAGCATCTTGCAGAGCCTGCTTTACTAGATTCCATAATGATTTTAAAAGTCAACCTATTAAGCTGTAAATCATAACATTCTGTACTTTCTTTATCTTAAGCAAAATTAATGATAGCAATAGGCACATTAGAAGAAGCCGTAGTGCAGTTATGTGACCACATTTTAAAAAAATAATGAATAGGTGTTTAGGAGCTGTGAGATACAGCTCAAATTTAGTTTGAATCGTGAGGAGCATCACTGTGTTGAGCAGTCTGTGATACTAAGTACATGTACATGTTTGCACAGTTTGACTCATCAAGGTTGACAGTGCAGAAACGGGAGTATATTGATATCTATGACACTTTGAATGGTCCCAAAACATGAATTTGCAGATGAAATGTACACTGCTGGGCGCAGCCAAACATTTGTGATGTTCTATACGCTGACTTCTCCTTCCTGGGGTCTTAAATAAAGTTAGAAGCACAAACCTAGCAGGAGGAGGTGGCAATGCAAGAGGCATTATACATGACATCTGCCTTAGCAAAGCTAACTAGCATTGGAAAGATGGGACTTCCAGCATTGCAGTCCTCCATACGCTGCATTTCATCCCTTTGGAGTTTCATGTTCTTTTTACTGATACCCGTTATGGTGGCAACATGGTTCGAAGGCTGCCATAGATATGACAAAGTATCTGAGAAGGTTCAGCTGGCTGAATCATTCAAGTGTCTGAACTTTCTGATGTCTCCTTTATCTCTAGGAAAGAGATACCAGACGCGCAATTAAAATTTCCACACAGAAAATTTTCACCACTGAAGCAGGGCAATACATGTATTTACATTTTTAACCTGGATGTGAGGATACTTCTGTGTAAGATACACATAAGACTCATTTCACAGGAGTGAGAACTTCTGTTGACATCTTTTTCAGATGACAGAGTTGCAGTACACTCCGTAGAGGTGAAACTAGATGTGCTTCACAGGACCCTGAAACTCTTATATGAAAAAAAAATGTCATTGTGAGCAATTATTAATATATAATTAAATGTCAGGCTGCGTCTGTCTTGCTTGTCATTTTCCCTTCACTCTAAGATTCAATTTGGGTTGCTCAGAAAACTGTTTTCTACACAAAAGACAGAGATACTACAAGGCTCTTCTGATCTAGTACTGGCAATGCTAGCCAGAAAGTGAAACCCAAAATATCTTTTTCCTGAGTTTTTATTTACAAGGTTGGGCACATATTCCATCCAGAACAGAAAAGAAAAAAAAGAGAGAGGAAGAGAGTGTGAAAGAAATCAGGACGTTTAAATCAACCAGGAAACAGCATCTTGAAGTAGCTGCTAATTTGCAGCAAGCAGAGTTATCCCACTTTCAGATGCTGCCATGGGGCCATAGTGCCTATCACAGCTGCTCTGATGTCTTCCCACCTGAACTGCCAGGCATGTGGAAGGAGATCTCTTTAGTAGGATATTTATGATTCACACTTCCATCTTTATAATTAGATATCAAAGCACAGAGTTTCATAAGCATGGAAAGTAATGAAGTACCATTTCCAAAGCATCTTTTCCATATAGTCTCTTGGGACATAAACAGGATCCTGCACCTTTATCTAACAGTAAGAAATCTTATGGGAACTTAATATCTTTGATGCATGAGCCTAGCTAGCAAGCTTGGCTGAAATTAGCCAAGAAGTTCAGACGTTTTTTTTGAGGGAAATAAAATGGAGGACTAAACAGGCAACAACTAAAGAGATATACGCATATTCTCTTTGATGGAAATTAAATAAACCTTTGTTCTTGAGGCAAACTTGTTAAATCATTAAGGTTTGAAAGCTATTAACTACTGTTCCATCATCACTGGTACCTGGATCATGTTACTCACAGGAAGCTGAAGAGTGGATGAAATACTTGGACACAATTCCTTCAGGTCAGTTCAGGTGCATTAGTGCAGTGCTGGTCACTGCCTCCTCATTCAAATTGTAAGTAGAGGACTTCATCATTGCTGTTGGGATTTCAGTCTTGGTTTCCTCCTTCTCCTTGTTTTTTCCTCCCTCCTCTCAACCTCCATCTCTCATTTAAGTGCTGGATTTGCTACAACGCAAAACGAACTGCTCCTGTAGCTCTAATGCAGCAAGCCTGGGTAACAAGCACCGGGAAGACAAGCATCTCAGATGTCAAATTTTCAAATTTTTTGTATATGTATTTGCAACTAAGATGAACTACTTGTTTCAGCTGTGCAAAGTAGGGAAAGTGTAATAGCAATATACACAACAATGTTTAGATGATTTTTTTTTTCATCCACAGATTCCAAGGCACTTGACACTTCCTAATTATTCCTATTTGTAGTGGGAATATAGAAGGAGAAAGTAAAATCAATTCTTAAAGACAATCTACCTCAAAAGAAGTAGGACTATACAGGGACCTTAGCACCCCCTCTTTGCTCATAAATCTATCTCCTAGATTACAACAAAGAACTGCCATTTTTTGTCCCTTTGCTGTAAGGTTATTGCAGTGTGTGTGGGCAGTGATTGAAGCCTGATCATCACTTTTGTACAAAAAATGCTCATCAGAAATATAAACTTTTATTTTGCCTGGTGCTTTCTTTTTGAAAATTCATTTTAATAAGCAGTCTCCCTATATTTTAATATGATTTTATTTAAAAAACCCCACAACATCAAGGATGAAAAAGTCACATGCTAATTCTAAGTGTCATCCGCTTCAAAAGAAGCATTTTGCTGGTAGTTATACCAATACCGAGACGATCACAAATGGATGAGCACTCATTTGAAATATATCTCGCTATGGTTTGCTCTGCCTTAACTGAGAGTGGAAGCTGGCCTCATACATTAGAATAGTTTGGAGGAAAGCTAAAATAAGGGTGTTTTTTGTTTTTTGTTTCTGAGCTATACTGTAGGAGAGCATGAGCTTTGTTCTTGCTACAGCACTCAAGTGGCAAATCAGTGAAGCACTAACGCTTAAGAGTCCGCATTGTCCTGCTGACATAAGTAGGGCCTCTCACAAACTAAGTGAAGTGTGTGTCTCAGTGTTGCTGTATTAAGGTCAAAGCACCTTGAATGACCACTTGGCAGAAGCTGTAAAATGACTGCAGAACTTGTGTTTTGCTTGGGATTGGTTTGTTTTGTTGATATGTAAAATTTTGAGTAGTTTGAACTAGTGACCAGCTGACCAAAAAGCTACTGCAGACCATCAGTGAAAAATCACCTATCTTTCTTTTTGCAGAAATTCATATTTATACTGTGGTACACATATTTTGCAGTTCAAGTTTGAATATGTATATAAAGGTTCATGGGTATCTCAGACTATAAGCTACAGCTGGAAGAAGGAATCTTATTATAAACACATACAGTCACATATACATTTTCTACTAAATATCTATATCTTTCTATCTATTTCATAGAATCTATGCATATAAAATGCACTTTATATGTCTGTGACTTTGTATGCAGAGTATAAATACATACTGTACATAAATTATTTATTATAGAAATATCAATATTTCTA
>WHYT01017245.1:153139-164050 GCA_009806455.1 Tetrax tetrax
AGGAGCGGAGAATCCATTTTGACTTCCAGACCCTATGATAACTTCTGAAAGTTAGAAAACAATTGTTTCACTTGCTTGAAAAACAAGTAAACTAGGAGTTAGTGAAACACAATAAATAAATAAAAATTTTTCTTCTTAAAGCACTTTTTCTACACCACAGACAATTTCCTTTTAAATGCTATGATTTTATTTTCCTTGTCTTTTTCTGTTTTGTTTACTTTTTCTACCTTATTAAGCCTGATTCTAATCCCTTACCATCTTGTAAATCTGTTTCAGTGTATTTAACCTAACTCACCCAAACAGCAAAAACCCCGACAACTCTTTCAAATAAATATTTTTAGTGCACCCACATACTCCAGAGACCTTCATGGTGTCACCTAATGACACACAGGGGGAAATTGAGCTCCTGAGAATTCTGCACTCCCAAGGTAATAGCAGACTCATCCTTTTCATTCTGCAGAATTTTGCTGGAAAACGGGGAAACTTGAACAAGATTGCACAATACAGCTATATCACTACATCTTTGCACTTGCTTAAGAAAAAAAACCAAACACAAAACAGTGGGTTTTGAATGACAAATTCTTCCTATTTTTGATGTCAAATTAATTTCAGTTCAGGAGTTGGTTTTGCAGAAATGTCTTGAACACTCAGCAGAAACTCTTGCTTTTTAGAAAAGAAAACCCAGATGCAGAATAACTTAGAACGCTCAAATATAGAAGCAACTCCACCCCAACACCCCAGAAAATACTGAAAAATATTTGAATCTAATATGGATTGAAATAAAAAATTAAAAAGGGAGGAAACAACTTCAAAACAAAATAATTTTTTTTTTCACAGAATAATTATCTCCTTCATGGGGTACCACCAGGTGACAGAGGAACTTCTGAGAGGGAAAGGACAAAGTGAAACCTTATGATATTCAATTTTCAAACAGAATAAACATTTCAAGGTACATCTGCCTTTTTACACACCCACAGAAACAGATTTCTAGGATAAAGCTGATAAAGGAAGCTCCAGTTCTGCTGGTATCACACAGTTTATGTGTTTCAGGGAGGGATTTGACTGTGGGTACAAGTAATGGCAATGAATTTTTGACAAAAGCAAGGTAAGAATTAAAAATAAATATATCAATTCAAACATTCATCTCTTTGTCTTTATCTTCCAAGAATGGCAACACACAAGCCACATCACTTTCGTGAAAGGTGATCAGAGCTGCATCATCTCCCGAGATTTCCTCTGTGGCTCACCACATGAGATGAAAAAGAACCCATATTCCAGAAGGGTTTACATAAGAAACACATTGAATTTGAGGTGTTTCTCTCCCAAAATTCTAACCAGGTAAATAAGGAGGGAAAAAAAAAGTCTTATACCTTTCTAAAAAGAAAATCTTCCCATAATCATTGTAAAGCTTACTTGACATGTATTGTGACTGACTGATGTGTTTCACCATTGTTTTCTTGCAAACAATACCCTTCACACGTAAACTCACCGTCCATAGCAAAAGAATTAACACATTTTTCTGTCCTCTTTTTTTCACAAAGTTGTGTGAATATTTGCATTCCAGGAATGACCTCAAAAAGGAGGGACTTATATGTACAGGCTACTAATGATAATAGCAGTAAAGCTGTTACATTACAAAGAATGGAATTCATACAATTTGTACAAATGCAAGAAAACTGAATAAAGTGTTTCGGGAGAGTCGCTGCACTAAAACAATAATTGCTCTCCTGACAAACATTCAGGGAGAGTTTTGATCTGAGAAACTTTCAGAAAGCGAAAACCTCAGAAAGCCTGAAGAAGGTTCCTGAGATTATTCATACAAATTGTTTGAAGAATCTGTGGCAGCCATCATGAACTTCTGGATGTGTTTGCCTCATTCAATCACATTTTACTTGCATGAGTATCTGCAAAAAGTGAATTTCACACCCATGTGGACAAATATTTGAGCAAAATGAATGGCAGATCCATAACTGTGTATTCATGCAAGAAAAGTCCATGCACTAATCTAATCAAGCAACTTGTACAATGCCATGAGACAAATCTACCCAGTAACGAAGAACCTAAATATTAAACCATGAGTATAAAGAGAGATCTATTTCTGAGTAGTTCAAGGGCAGATTGCAATAAACGTTGCCAAAATACTAGTGAGGATGTCATACCAAATCAGATTAAAAAAATAAAATGAAGATATGCCACAAGCAGCAAAAGGAGCTAATTTCATGGAATAAAATATTAATTGTGAATTATTCACTCAGCATTAATATTTGGTTTATAATTGATACTGAATAATTCATTTCTGCAACCATGGAGAAATCCATGAAATGCTTTATTTATATTTTTAAATATATCTTAACTCTTGATTTTGTAACTGTTTCAGTAGCTTGAGAGATCTAAATTATCTTTGTTTTGCAGAAAATTTATCACAAGACTGCATCAGGAAGATTCCTCTCCTGCAACCAGCAGGCTCCCTCCAGAGACCAGGATGAGTTCATTTCCCTTGGCCGGTCTGCCTCAGCAGATTCAGAAAGGAATCATACATCATCTTTTGATCCTCCTCTTCTCATCCTCTACTCTCCAACACTTGTTTTCCTTTTTCATGTTACATTATGCAAATTAGGGGGTTGTTTGGGTTATTTTCCAACACTCTGGGCTTCCATATATTTTTGTGTCCTTAAACAAGTGATGCTGAATTTCTCGTTATTTATCCTACTCTTTGATAGAAAGTGTTTTGATTGGGATAAACAATAAAAGATGCATTGGAAACTGTTTTGGCACAGAGTAAAAAAGACAGGAATGAATGTGTTCGATAAAACACTTATGGCCATGATGCGATCCCCAAAAAATTAATGGAAATGAGACACTGCTCTTCTTTCTTCCACATGTTTGGCTCTGAGTAAAATTGCTAAGGATGGTTCCTGCACCTTTCTGAGTTTCTTGAAATTTCTCTTGTCTTTACTGCCATTTCAGGACACTCATTTACTGAAGCTAAATCTGTCCAAACGCACTGTGAGCATATTCCTGTGCATACGGTACGTTTCAAGCTGTGATTCTGTACCAAAACTATTCCACTTTGGATTTAAATGCCAAACTTAGGTATTTTTTACTTTTCCTCTTAAACTGGCAAAACCCATGGTGAACCCTGAATGGGAAGCAGCCAATTAATATTCATGGGCAATCTTTTTGATTTTCGGTGTTGGTCCCTTTTGGGCTGTCTCTTCAACAGCAGATATCCAGGGAACACCAAAGGGACAGCTATACCTCTTTGCCGATTTCCACATGTACTTTCTGTGTGCTTTTGAGATGAAAGAGTAGTGACCCATTTTATGAAAATAACATAATATGCTTGGCACATAATATAAAGAGGGAGGAATTAGTAAAGGAAGATGCACAGCAGCAAAACCTTTCCCTCTGAGATGTCACATTAATGCTTTGCTGGTTGAGACTGCTATCTCTTTTGTCTATATAAATAAAATGCTTAAAATTAGCCAAGTTTATAAAGGAGGAAAAATCTTTATATTCCTAATGCAAATGACTGAGAGACAAATATTGTATTTCTCTGTCTGCTACAGAATAATCCATTTTCTTGGAGAGATAATTTCAATAGTCTGTTTCTAGTTTTCCTTGAAGACAGGACAAGTAATACCTTCCTGATGGGATCAGGTTCAATGCTTCAGTGTTTGTGACACATTCAGATAACACAGTGATAAACCGCACACAAAGATGCTGTTTATCAGGTCAAGCCCTCACTGATTTCACTTGAAGTTTGCTGAGATGAAGATGGAAAATGAATAAAAAATATGGCCTATTATAAATAAAAATTTATTTAAACCTTCTATTTAGGTTTATTTAATGTAGATTCCTCACATATATGTAGTATGATCTCAGGAATGTGGGCTGGATGTTTTTTTCACTTCTTTTCTTTTCTCCTTTTCTCCTCCTCCTTTTTTCCATGCACAATGCCCAGATTAATGGAGCCCTGAGTTATCCAGGGGTTATTGTAATGCACTGAAGTAATGAATAACCATTTATGAGCAGGAAAAAAACCAGGAACATCTGTGGGATGATGCTTGAAGTGATCTATCTAAATCATACACTTGGATTATTTAAATATAGCTTTATAACATTTAAAAACCCTTTTGAATTGAAGGACATTAATTGCCCACAGAAGCTTACAGCTAACACCACTGTGCCACACTTTTGTATATCAGATCAAGATTTCAGGTAAAAATACAGTTTTGGGGAAAGATCATGTGCAGCTGAAAGATGCTTGCCACCATAAAGGAATGGGGAATTCTGCTTTAAAATGGATGCCACTAAATATACAAGATCAAGAGTAAAACAGTATAAGTTTTAGCTTGACTAGGTTGAACAAGATGTGACACCATGTGTGTTAGAGTGAAAAACTTATGTTTTTCATAAGTTAATAGTCCTCCAAAGTGCATGGAAAGCTCTTTTGTCTTTGTCACACAACCAAAACCACCTTACTTCAAGATCCTCATTCCAAGCAGAGCAACTATTCCTGACGACGGCACGTGCAAAATGAATACGTCCTCTTCCCGAGGTGCAGGATTTTACCTCTCAGCAGCCTCTCATGAACAATGTGGCCAAGACACAGATATATGGAGTAACACCACCATCGCTGCCGGTGGTTTGCTAGAGGGAGAAGCAAGATATGCCTCAATCAAAAGCTTTCTCTAATAGCTGATATTGCTCTGCTTCGACAACAACTGCCCGAAGGACAAGGAGGTATTTCCATTTATTTAGTGTACAGTAAGTCATTGCTGTACTTAAATAGCAGTATTCACTGCATGGTTTGAGCCAATTTTAATAATTTTCATGAAAAAAAACCCCTCACACTGAAGATATTTAAGTCAGAACTGAGAAACTTTAAGGGTACCAGAGGGCTACAGCTCAGCATAAATTTAACTGCTGATTTCACTATTGCTCTGTCAAGATAGTAATGGCAACTCTCATGTAGTAATTATTCCTTTTTTATATAACCAGAAACTGTCTCAACAGTCGCTTCGAATATAAACATCTGTGAATATACTGCTCTCAAGATAAGGTATATTCCCATATATGCCACAAGAAAGGATCTCTTCTTACTCTTTCATCGATCATTTTCTCCCTTTTGGTTTCTCCTCCTCAACATAGGTTTGCTTCTCCGAAATCAAATCACCTCTCATCCTTACCTCTCTTTTGGTTACCCCAGCTCTCTGCTTCCCTTTATCATCACATGTTTCAGTCAGGTTATTTAATCCCCAAAGAATAGAAAAGAGTAGGAGTGAGCCTTAGAGTTTTCTTTTCAAAGCCTCCTGGCACAAAACCTGTACTCATGTAAAAAAAAAATAAATAAAAGGCTCCACAGGAACTGTACAATTTTTTTTTTTAAATAAGTCACACAAACCAATTAGAAAATTGCCTAAATCACACCTCAGAATGACAGAAATATTAAAAATGTTTCATGTTTCCAGGATTTTCTAACAGCATTTGCCAGTCCTTTGAAATGCAGATGAATGTGAAGGCAAACATTTCGAAAAAGAGGTCCCCAATTTGAAGGCAAAATTACATACAATGCACAGTAGGTTTTAAAAAACATGTTGTAGCCATTCATGCAAACAGGACACATAAGTATGAACATGTAGAGAAAGGGCCCTGTTCCCAAATTGTACAAAGTGGCAGCAATTCACTGAAAACCGGTCCTGCTGCCAAGGAGGTTGACATGAGAAATAAGCCTAATTTTTGTTGTCAGCAAGAGTGGCAACATCAGTAAAACACTAGAGGATTGCCAGAGCTGCTGTACCATACAGAGGTCCAACACTTCCCATGCACCATAAATCCATAGAAATGTGCTTCATAAGCAAAACTGAGTGCATTTTGCTCTTACCCCTCTCATTCTTTCAGACTTCCTACAAGACATCCTGAGAGTAAGCGCTGAACTTGCTCTGGGGACTTGCACTGAATGCTGCTGGCCTCCCTCTCCAGCTGCCAGGGACAGGGCTTACCACTTATTTCAGATCCCTCTTAAGTATCTCTATCCTGTACTTTCCAAGCTGCTCATTTGACCTCTAGCAACAGGATCCTCAAGATTTTGAAGGATCCCAGAAGAATCCCTCTGAAATCTATTGCTGCAAAGTGGGGTAGGGGAAGGAGATATACTATCCAGCAGTCCACCCTTGAAGCAGCCCTGATTTCACAAAGGCAAGCAACAAACTCCAAGGACAAATATTTCATAACAGAAATATAAGTTCCAAAATGTCAGTCAACAATCTATTAAGTATTCAGAGACCACTTAGATAATTTTGAGGTTGCTTCACATTATCAGTTGTTTTTTTTTTTTTTCTTTTTTTAATCACAGAGAATTTTATATAGTTATTCCCATGCTGTTTTCTCTTCTGATGCTTCAATTTCCACGAAATACACAACTCAGTATAATACAGAATCATAGAATGGTTTGGGTGGGAAGGGACCTTCAAAGCCCACCCAGTCCAACCCCCCTGCAAGGAGCAGGGACATCTCCAACCAGATCAGGTTGCTCAGAGCCCCGTCCAACCTAATAATAACCTATATAATATATATATAATAAACTAAAAATAGTACCAATAGAATAAGAAAATGTTAGCAAATGATACTCAGAATTCCCTGTTGATTTTCCCTCCAAAAATAAGAGATTAACACGACAAAGGACATTAATGCAATACAATGGAGATCTCACAGTTAAAATACCAGACTATTGCATTGTAATAATAGCTAACGCTGCTTTACCTATCTAGTATGGCATCTGTACAATATGATACAATAGTATGGCATGCTACATTAAGAATACAAGCTAAATGAAAGTCAGAGGGTTTTTAATGTTAAAGAAAATTATATAGTCCTGCAATTACTGACCAGGAATGGAAAACACTAAGGATTAAAATAAAATAAAATACCTTTACATTTAAGCACACTACGATGGAGAGGCATTAACTGAAGTAATTTTCTATGGCTCATTTTTATTATTTCTACAGATGAGTTTTAGCTGCTCTATTATTATCATTCATACAACTGAGCCGTATGCAATGTTTCACTGTAAACAGAGCACACTTTTCACAGCGACGAACCCAGAGTTCATTACAAGAGGGTTTCTCTCCATTATGAAAATCCATATGGACTTAGCTACAGAGCTGGTACCAAAGTGAAGCCAAACACAGCCAAGCAGGACTTCCACACACAAATATGGCATGCACATCACTGTTTTATGACACTGAAAGAGAAGCATCCCAGTGCTCAGTTTCCAGCAATGTGGCTAATGTTACATCAACAGTTTTCACAGGTTGGCACAGAAAACTGTGAGAAACTTAATAACTCTCAAAACCTAAATATTAACATCTATTACTGGTTCTACGTTTTTTTCCAATTTTTGACTCAGTAGGCCTATTTAGGAAATTACTTTCAATTATATGCCACAAGGAGTTCTGACAAGGTCAGTATTTTCCCAATGCAATAAGAGAGTTAAAAAGAACGTCACCGTGAACACATTTCACAGGCTCCAGGAGTCAAAAAAAATAGATCTAGATATAGAGATTTGCCCTGGGATTGTACTTACGGCTGCATTTCTGTGTCTGTTTGTAATGCACTGATGCAAACACTGCCGGCTCTGGAGAAATATTGAAAGTGGTGCTAGAGTCTGTTCTGTAAAATGTTCTCAAGACATTCTCAGCTAAAGAGTAAACATTTTAATACACAATAAGGAAAAGATATCTCAACTACTTTTAAACTGCAAGAACATAGCATCCTGTCAAAAGTTAACCATTAGGTGTTTTAAAGGGGCCTATTTTGCAGATGTTTGAGGTTTGCTTGTTTAATTTCAATAAACGTCTTAACTGACTGTATAAATATACATTTACATACATACTATAAAGCTATTCACTAAGTAAGTGGGCTTGTGACAAGAACATTATAATTTTTAAAAGTTCTGAGCTGCTCTTGCTCATATTGCTCTTTGAAGAGGAAAAGAGAGACTCCCTATGACTCATTCTCAACTTGGTCATTAGTTTCATAAACAGGATGTTTAAAAATTAAAGAACTTTTAGATTTAATTGTAGAGCTGGGGAGGTGGAAATATTCCAGCAACTGTATCTAAATTGTTTGAATTCAAAACGCTGTCTTGTTAATTCTGATGGAGGAGAACGAAGCAGGATAGAGTACATAAAGTGCAGCTGTATACACGTGAAATGATTCAAAGCTCACTATTTTGGACATGATCATATGAGTTTAACATGTCATGAGTCAAAATTCATCCAGATCTTCAAGATCATGAATGATGATATCTGAGTTTTCTAAAGAAGATCCAAAGGGGAAGTGATCACAGGTAATTGTGCTGAATCAGCATGTTTTTCTGCACAGACATTACTATATGGAACCTATATTTTTATGTATCTGTTAAAACAATTGTAATAACACCACAATAACAATAATCACAAGCTACAGCCATCAGTTTGGCTTTCCTGTGAGGAAAGGTAAGAAAAGATTAAGGAAGCCAAAATGCCCTCTGATTTACATTTGGGTTAAGATATCTTTTATTCCTCTCCCACACAGAGGATTACAGTTGCCGATGCTGTTACCACCCTGCCCCAGAATGCCTGCTCTCCATCTTTAGCATCCAAAGATGAAGGTCACCGTTCTGATGGATTTCAAGAGACCTTGGCAGCACACAGGCTTTGTTTGGGTCTTGCTTGGGTGCTAGGACTATTTTCCCCAGCAAACACAATTACTTCCGATTGTATGGAATATTGTGTCGGTTCAGATGTCAAATTAGTCTTTATCTGTTTCAGTAAAAGTGCATCCATCCCATTCTCCTTCTGCCCTACACGATGTGGAATTAATGATAAAAAGTAATAAGAAGAGCAGTAAAATGACAAAAAAATTATCTCGGCTGTGCCGTGTATCTGATCCTGTCCAACCGTTAGCGCACAGAGAAGAGCAATAGTAATAATTAGAGGGGCAGGGGTTCTTAGCACAGAGATGGCTTATTTAACACCAAGAGGAGAAGTAAAGGGTCAAGATTAAACAAAATCAGAAGGGCAGAGAGGAAAATTTTTTTGCACCTCCTCCTAATAAAAGATCAATTAAAAAGAAATAAAATAATACAAAATAAATTAAAAGGAATTCGTCCTCATGCAGTGCATTGGAAACTGCAAAATTCACAAGCTCTTACGGGTGGATCGTGAGCGCTTACCACAAAAAATAATTCAGTGGGATTTTTTCAAAGGACTGAATCATTTTACAGGCTTTTAACATCCGCTGTTATGCAGGCAAAGTGAGCATGAGGAGGAAAATGAGAGCCGGTGTCTCAGGGCAGTAAGCTGATTGCCTGCAGGCATCAGCCATGTACTCATGTGCTTTACCCCCGTAACATCGCTAAGTTGAGCAGATGTATCGTGGCAGGTGAGGTACGTCAGTTCTTTAAGACCTCAGGTGACTGCCAGAGCAAGTCTCTAATTAATTGATTAACAGACCAAGGAACAATGAGTTTTGCCTCTTCAGTGTTAATCCAAGAAGCGGCTCTGTGATAGGGGCTCCTTCCAGAGAGGCTTCATGAAAACCATAAGAGCCTCCATTCTGGTACCCAACAGCCCCTGTCCCCAGCCTGAAGCTTCACTGTTGGATATTTAAGCAAAAAAGACACAGCAGAGCTCTTTAAGGCTGCTTCAACCAGTAAAATCGGAGGGTTGGGGCTGTCCGTGGAATAACCAAAGAAACCACCTTAACAGATCATTTCATTGACTGCAGGATGATTAGGGTAAAATTAGTCAAACCTGACGAGGGAGTGACTAGAGAGATCTGTTTATCTTTCCAGCAATATAGTGTCTGTATTTGAAATACCTTCACTCTCAGAGCGCACCTTCTGCCAGAGCCTATTGACAACATCCTTAATCACTAGGCTCTCTGTTATTTCCCTGCATCTCTCTCTTCCTCTCTGTTATATTTAATATATCTTGCTTCTGCTTTCAACTCATCCACAAAGCTGTCAATTTTCTGAAATGCTGCTCTCACTCTCTCCTTCTCCATACACATCTATGTTTCTGATGATACCTTGATAACTAATGAAAGTCAGAGCATCTTGTGAAAGTGAGAATATACAGTATTGCCAGGATGTTTTGGTACATTTGAAGTGGTTTAAAAAGTTTATTCGTGCGCAGCACTGTAATGAGGTCTCAAGGACAGCGAAAACCCCAGCACACATACTTCTGAGGAGCCACTGCCAACCTTAGCTGAGGCCTTATTTTAGGGAAGGGGCCTGTGCTGGTTGGGGGGGGGGAGGGGGCTACAGGGACAACTTCTGTAAGAAACAGCTAGAAGTTTCTCCTTTGTTCAGTGGACTTGGCTGGGCGTGGGGTGGACCCACTGCTGGCCAGAAGAATTTCTGGTGAGAGGAAGAGCTGTAGACGCCAAGGGCAGTGCAGAAGGAGGGGCAGCAGTAATGCGGCTCCTGGCCAAGATTCCCCTGCAGCCCGTGGTGCAGCCCATGGTGGAGCAGGTTGTCCCCCTGCAGCCCGTGGAGCCCACGGAGGAGCAGAGATCCCCCTGCAGCCCGGGGAGCCCACGGAGCGGTGTAAAGCGGTGTGTGATAAACTGACCACAACCCCCATTCCCTCTTCCCCCCTGTCCCGCTCGGGGGGGAAGGTGGTAGAGATAATGTTAAGCCCGGGAAGAGACAGGGGTGGGGGTAGGTTCTCTTGTTCTCTGTCTCATTATCCTGCTTTGTTTTTCGTAACTAATGAATAGTTTTCCCCATGTCGAGTCTGTTTTGCCCATAACGGTGACTTTAAGGATTTCTTCCTGTCCTTATCTCAAACCTCGAGCTGTTTTTCTTGTGTCACGTCCCCCTGTTCTCTCGGAGGGTGGGGGGAGTGAGAGCGAGACTGC
>WHYT01017245.1:164070-179894 GCA_009806455.1 Tetrax tetrax
CCCATGGTGGAGCAGGTTGTCCCCCTGCAGCCCGTGGAGCCCACGGAGGAGCAGAGATCCCCCTGCAGCCCGGGGAGGACCCTACACCGGGGGGGGTGGATGCCCGAAGGAGGCTGTGGCCCCGCTGGGGCAGCCGTTCTGGAGGGGCTGCACCCCGTGGAAGAGACGACCCACGCCGGAGCAGTTTCATGAAGGACTGTGGCCCTGGGAGGGACCCCACGCTGGAGCAGGGGAGGAATGTGAGGAGTTCTTCCCCCGAGGAGGAAGGAGCAGCGGAAAATGATAACTGATGAACTGACATAACCCCCATTCCCTCTTCCCCCCTGTGCTGCTCAGAGAGGAAGGAGATAGAGATAATTGACATTAAGCCTGAGAAGAGGGAGGGATGGGAGGAAGTTACCTTGTTCTCTTTATTATTGTCATGCTTTGGTTTTATTAATAGTAATATGTAAATAGTTTTCCCCAAGTTGAGTCTATTTTGCTTGAAACAGTGACTTTAAGGATCTCTCCCTGTCCTTATCTCAAATCTCAAGCCTTTTTATTGTATTATTTCTCCCGCATTCCCTTGGAGGGTGGAGGGAGTGACAGACTGTGTAGCTTGGTCGCAAGCGAGGCTAAACTACAACAGTCTTGGACTTTCTGTCCTTTTATTAAATTCAATTTATTTTTTTAAACATTTCCACTATCACTCTCCCAATCTTTGTCTTTTACCTGCTGCCAAAATTACATCCACTGTATTTAGGAGGAGATGATTTGTAGATGAATTATAGCAGATTAGATGAATAATAAAGGCATTCTAGCAGATTGACACCTTTTCTTTGCTTTGCTGCAAAGACGTTGCAGGTTTATCCCCAGCTGCAGGAAACCTAAATATCTCTAAAAGACAGAACGACAACCAATGTGGTAAAATCTATATGGGTCAATAAATCTTTTTTTCATGACTGGGTCTGGACACAGTCAGACTCTCCTGGTTTTTAAATCTCTTTTCTTTTCTTTTCATCCAATTTCATCCAGTAGCCTACAGATTTTTTTTTCCCTAGTTATTTCTCTGCTCTTTTCCGTGTGGAAAAAGGAATTACCTTGATTTTTAAAAGATTGCTTCTTATCCGGCCTCTTGGATTAGTCTGTTTGCTCAGGACATGTGGCCAAGTGTTGGAATCACTGTAATATTTCAGAAGATGGGATATAATTTCGTGTGGAGAATATAGGCTAAGCATAGATGAACAACGAGAGAATCAAAGATTGTCTTCCCAAGCGATTTAATCAAGTAATTTAGGACTAGATTCTGAAGGTGCTGGCATTGGTTTCAAGTATTCGCCACTGTTTGGGATTTGTCCATAAAAAGAGAACAAATTCCAGGCCAGGCTGGACAGGGCTGTGAGCAACCTGATCTGGTTGGAGATGTCCCTGCTCCTGGCAGGGGGGTTGGACTGCATGGCCTTGAAAGGTCCCTTCCAACACAAACCATAGAATTCTATGATTCTATGAAATGGACCATAGTTTTGCAGAGTTATTTTTTAGAGCTATCTCCCAAGCATCATCTGTCCTTTACAGAAATGAGTAAGCTAAATAACAGTGTCAAGAGAAGTACAGCTTTTTGTTCGCTAAACTAGGAGAAACCTCCCAGATTATTGGCAAACACCAGTGAATGTATTTTCTCCTCAGATTTAGCAATCTCTTTTTATAGTCTGTGAGAAAAGCTACAAAATTATTTTGAAGCTAATGTCCAAAGGCACACCTGTGAAAGCACATCTTAATTGCTTAATACAAATATCTTAAAAAGCTTGACATTGAATTGTATTTTCATTAACTTCCCTTCAGAAGAAGTGCACATACATAACTCTTCCTTCCCTTCCTAAGATTTTGAATTTTGCACTTGGAAGTTAATCTTTCTGCTGTAACAATCTCAATTCACCTGAAAACTTATTCCTGATTTTCTTCTCTCCTCAGATGTCTAGGCTGAAGACTGAAATACTCTAGCTTTTCTTAGAGCATTAATCCCCTGTACACAGATTTTTTTTTCACCTGAGTTCAGCTGCAGCAAATAAATGGCAAATAATAATTAAATAATTAATATTAGTATTTCAATTCTTCAGTCTTTAGCCTTCATGATCATGCTGCAAGGAGAGCAACAGAAACTGTACAGGGGCTATGGGGAGAAGGCAATATTATTTATTAGTGTTACTTTTGGGGTTTTGTTTGTTTCTCTTCAACAAATTTGGAACAAGAACAGTTAAGTTACTTCCCTTGCTGAAAAATCAGAATGAGTTTGTGTGAAAAAGTTAATATTCCGATGTACACAGACTGCACTGAGTTCTAAAGCAAAACATTACAATAATGATAAAGAGAGAATATTGCTAGCAAATATTTTTATGGGGTTTTTTTTGTTTGTTTTCATTTGTGGTGTTGTGAATAAAGAGATTGGGTAAAGCTGAACTGCACTCCCCTTTACTGTATAAAATGTGGACTCCAACAACATTATATAAAGACAAGTGAGAGCAATTGATATATTTCAGTTTGTTGAAAAAGAAATCGTATTAATAAGGAGATAAACAAAATCATATGGTGGCAAGGAGGATTGTTAATTATGCATTGTCAGTGCTTTTGTATTGACTTAGTGCATTCCCCATCATGTTCTGTACATCTGCAATGATACAAAGATATAAAAATTTACAGGTAGTTTTTTTTATGTAATGCAGTACAATTATACTACAAATACTAGTAAATAATAACATTCCACAAAAACTCTCCTACTGTTTGGGAAATATAGCAAATGATGTCATAAATACATAAGGCTACTTATTTCTGCCTTAGGAATCAGATTTTCTCAGGTGATTTAGGTGAATAAATGCAATACTACACATGCCATGTTTGGACAAAAGAGCAAATTTCAATTATTGCTGCAAACAGAAATCTGAGTGCTCAAAAAGGAGATAGTCCTAAGTCTTTGGACAGTCCATGCTGACTACTGTAGACTCTTTTTCCTTTTTCAACCTAGGACGATATTCAATTGTCACTGATTACTGAAGACATTACCAGCTTGCACTGAATAAATCGCAGACTCTGTCAAAACTGCAGAATGATTCATGTAATCCTAAGCTAAAATAACATTTAGCGATGATGCAGCTCTTCACATCCGCAAAGTGATCAGTGAAGATGAAGTAATTATTCCTCCCAAGACCCTGTGAGGGGACACTCGTTTCTATTTAGGTTGGACTTGTTGACCTTGGAGGTCTTTTTTAAAAATTCTATGATTCCATGATTCTATGATTTAGGTGAGAAAGGCGCTGAAGGGTCATCAGTGCAGAGGAAAACAGAAAGATCTTCCTACAGAAATCCTCCTGTGAGTACATCCTGAGCTGGAAGGATTATATTTCTGTCTGCAGAGGGGAGAGGACAGTGCCCAAGGATGTGTGGGAACCTCCTCTTCCACCTGAGTCGCATCTCTGTACCAGTGCCCACTGGTACCTGGGACTGAGTTATAAGACATATTATCTTTCCTTAATAATTCCCGAAGGGCCAGAGAGCAGCAGGCAGCCTATGATGGTAGCTGTTCTCAACCTCTCCCCTGTTCTCCATCCCTTTTTCCAGGAAAATGGACTCAAGAGGACAACTGCGTCCCTCTTTCATCATGGGAAGACACAATCACGAGTGCAATGAAGCCTCACCAGAGGTATTTAGTGACAAAGACTAAACGATGAGCAGCTGTCCCCATCACAATCACTGTGGGAGGAAAACACAGGCACTGAAAGGACTTCTCCAAGACTTTTCAGGCGAACCATAGCCATGTCAAGAAAAACTGCACTTGCTAAATTGAAATTCTGCTGCTGCGTTGGCTCAGACTCACCCTGGCAGATCTCTGCTTGACTACCTGGTAAAACAGAAAGCTGATTCTAATGGTGTTTTTAAATGCTTTTTGAAACTTACACTTGAAAGACACCTCCTGCAGTATTTTTCCCACTTCTCCACCCGCAAACCAGAAAAAAAAAACAAATCAAACCCAAATCAAAACAGAATATGTGAACTGAAAATATCTGTAGAGGCTTTTTAAAATTTGAACTGTTCTTTCTTCTTCTGTTGTAGAAAACATGCTTATCCCACAAGTGCAAAAATTCTATGTACAGAACCCAAGGCTATTAGCCCTTTGTTCCTGTAGCATCATGCCAACCCATATTTGAAACATTTTTTTTTCTTTCTAATATGTCCTGCTTTGCTCCTGAGAATAATAATAACTCAAGCACCTGATATTTAAAGAAACAGAAATTCTATGCGTCTGATCCGCCTTGCAGTTCTGGATATGCTAACAACTCATTCATTATGTAGAAATGCTTCCTGCTATTATAGCTATTTTTCTGCTGTTAATAATCTGTCAGCACTTTCATTCTAAATCCTGATTATCACTGGTTTGCAGCAAAATGTCTTCAAAAGTAGAAAGATTTTTTTTATGTTGATGGAAGTGAAGGGAGAAGAATTTGCAGAAGATTAAATTGATACAAAGACATTAAGGTAGGCAGTCTAGCATGGGTAAATGGTTGGGCAAAACCTGTTTCCTGGGTGTCAGTGCAGTGTTGTTTTTTTTGGAATGCATAAAAGTGAAATACACTCAAGCTGCGCACATTGTAAGTCTGGAGTTTATACCAAGGGCTATAGTAATACGTGTGTGTTGTTTTGGTTTTGTTTTTGTCAGTTGGAAAACTGTAAAAAAATTCAAAGCTTGACTTTCTTCTTCCTTTCCTCAAGCCAAGTCAGCAATACCGTCATTAACGTCAATGGTGTTACATCAGTGTAAAATTGGGGTGATCCTAAATTATTGCTTCATGTCAAGTTATTATTTTTCTTTTTAGGGGTCAGTCCTACAGTTCTACAGTGAAGCGACTGACATCAGTGATGCTGTGCCTGGCTAAAGGCTACTTGCAAAAAAATGAAAAAGAGTTTGCTTTGCTTTTTTTTTTATTTTTTTTTTCCTAATGTACACAGAAAGCAGACAACTGTTTACTCCCTTTTTTTTCCCCACAATTTTTTCAAATACGAGAAATACAGAAACACAATTTTGTTGCACGCTGTGGTCAGCCTGGAGAAGCGGGAGTGCAGCATCACAAGGAGCACAGGAGCAAAGCAGGGGGAAGTGGGAACATTTATATTCAGAGTCCCTTCTTGTTTTTGTGCCCCGTCAATTAAAAACCTGCAAAACAGCTAGACTAAAATAAATGCATTGCTGGCTCACCTCATGGGGCAATTAAGGATGAATTAAGTTCAAAGTTCACTCTCCAACCATAGTTATTAAATATATGCTTCCAGTAGTTAATTATTTCCCCTAGGGAAAAAAAAAAAAGGAATACCAGCAAGACCTATCATGTCAGGCACTGTTTTATTTCTGATCCTTCTTGCACAAAATAGATGAGTCCCACTCTCACTCAACATGGTGGTTTCATTTCAAAGGTGAAAACTCCTGAATTTTTACAAGGACAGATGACGAGTATTTTGGAGATGCTCGGGACTGCATTGAAGCAGGTCGTTCAGCCAAACCCAGGTGCATGCAGGAGGTACATGTCTGTCACGGTTATCTCCAAGCACTCAGTGTGGAGGGTTGGGCTTCCAACTTCCATAGCTTCCTTGCTCAGAGAAGACATTACAGCATTTCCCACCACACCCTCTCTTCCATTTCTTGATGGACAACTATGCTGTGCTTGTTGTCCCCACTTGGTGTTTTGTTTTTTTTTGGAAGATGAGGGAGGGCTTAGCACAGAATAAGGTTCTATGTCCTGTACCCATCTAGTAATAATATTATAATAATTATATAATAGTATAATTTACTAATACAAGTATCCTTTACACCATTTCTTTGATAAGCCTTCTAGTGCTAGGGTAAGCATGTTCTTTTAAAACTACCTTCTACCATCTGTATAGTGCATTAAAGACTTTTGGTGTCTGTTATAGCTGTAAACATTTAATCACTGATGATTAAATGAAGAGTGAACTCACTAAAATATGAAAGATTTAAATATGAGAGTTGTTAATTTAAAATTAGTTTTAACAATTCTGCATAAAAAGTAACATTTCTTGATTAGGAGTATATAATCATGAGAAATTTTTTCTCTGCTCCTGTTGTTACATCTTAAGTTTTAATCCACTTTTCTTTTTCCCCTTTTAAACACCAGGTACTGATTTAAGGGGAAAAGACAGGAAAAAAAATTGAGAAACAGGTCAAATAATAAAACATGCTCCTGGCAGCTCCCCTGCTAGGAATCCTGAAAATATTCCTTTAATGCCATTTAAGAAATAGCAGAAATATTTGTTTGAAAAAATAACGTTACCACAAATGAGGAAACCAGCAACTAAGCCAAACAAGGCATATTTGCTTTTTTCTTCATTCCCCCAGGTTTTGGCTTGCATTACATTCACAGGAATAATTGATATTAGCAGTGAAAATATTCTTTATTCAGTATCTCCTCATTAGAGATCACTACATGGTAGAAAACACCCAGCTTCGCATCACCTGCATCATATTATTCCAGGTTGCCCAGAGTCAATGTAACGTGTAATTTTAGCAATGCGGCATGGTTAAAATCCAGCCATTTCAGGTTTAGATGTTCTACCTATGGTCTGAAGCCACGGACACCTCAGTACTCCTCATTATCGTTTGTGAAATGCACACATTATATTTAATACAGTTTAACGAACAGATGCTGTGATTCTGCATACTATTTAATATGACTTTTACCATAACTCTTATTGTCTATCATGCTTCTGTTTTATTAATTTTACTTTTCCGTTTGGCCACCTTTGGTGCTCACATATTTTATCTTTTGCCCCAAGGGCCAAAATGATCATGAGCTTCTGGATCAGAAACCTTTGTAACAAGCAAGTTTTAAATGTGATTATTTTATCCCCTAACGGCTCATTTCAAGGCATTAACAGAAGCCGAGTACTAAGCTAAGAATAAGGAGAATGATGCTAATTTTCTTCAGTAATTTAAATACATAAACCAGCTTTGACTCTCTATATCTTTTTTCCCAAGTGCTGAGTCCTCAATTAACCCTTTCCTAGCTGCCTTTCCTTGGTTTATGAAAAGGTATCCCTCCCTCCAGTCCTCCTCCTCAAATGACATTTTAGATAGCAGAAGAATCAAACCAACATTATAAATAACTTATTCAGTGTATAATTATTCCTTTTCCAGATCACATCCCTGTTTAAATGGAGGAGAGTGGAGAGTGTGCGAATGGGAGGGTGCAAGTCGCATACCAACGCCACGGTTTTTTATTTACATGTTGCTCATGTTTATGCAAGTTAAAGACAAATACAGCTGCTGCTGCCTTCCCCAGGAATCTCAGGCACCGGTCAAGGCTACAAACAGCAGCCACAATCAAGTTCATAACGTGTTTTTCATGGAAAGCGAGAAGTATTAATAGCCGGGGTGGGAGTGGGGGGAGATCTGTGCAATTTTCTTCGAAAAGACAGCCGACATTTTCAAAAAAACAAATACTGCATGTTCAGTTCAGCTTCTTTACTGGCTTTCATGTTATAGGAATATTTGTCGGTGATGAAAATGCCGTAGAGCCAATCACACCGCACCGCTATACAGCCTGCCGCGCTAGGAGCCCAGTGTTTAAAATAACCCTTATGCATTATTCATTAAGAGTTGATGTTTATGCAAATTACAGAAGGACGTGCCCACCTGGCTATCATGGGTTAATAACAACAGCAACAAAAACAATAACAACAATAATAAAATAAACACGCACAACCTCTCCCTGAACAAACTAGCAGTCTTCGAGCCATCCCTGGAACCTATATAATCAATGATAATTCTCCTTCATTAAATGCATCAAAGAATTGCAATCCTTACCTGGTTAGCTTTGGAGGGCCCTCAGATTTTCTCGATGAAATAACTGCCTGTGTGTGCAACCAATAAAACTGAACTGAAAAGCTGATTAAGGGCACTTACTTAATGCAAAGCCACTCACTGAATATTCATATGATGCCTGTGTTCATGCAAATTACAGCAAAAGAAAGCCCAAGGGGATTGGTTGCCATAGCCTACAAACACTGTGTACAGCAGAAAAATAGGGAATAGTGACAAATAAATCTTGAAAATCACAGCTGGGAAAGAGAACGGGG
The DNA here is from genome assembly GCA_009806455.1 of Tetrax tetrax. NCBI lineage: Eukaryota > Metazoa > Chordata > Aves > Otidiformes > Otididae > Tetrax > Tetrax tetrax. The sequence continues at coordinate 172,189 of WHYT01017245.1, forward strand.
AGTACGGTAAAATATTAAAAGTCTCACATGAATTACATTTGTTAAGAGCTTTATCTAATCATATCATTTTTTGGTCTATCAGGTATTTTTCTACAATGTACTAATCTGTAATTATCATAATCCTGCAGGATAGTATCAGTAATGTTTGTCAGCTTTATGTATTCTGTAACTGTGTGAATAGAGTCCTTAAGCATAACAAGTAGGTGAAAAAAATAATTACAACAAAAATTATAATACATTAAGTATAGTATAATACATTACGAACAAAACCCATAGGCTTCTGTTGCACTTAATAAAGTCTTTCATTTGAGGCTGTCTTCTCAAGCGAAATGATAGAGGAAAAGTAAAGTGTGCCAGTGGGGGCCTGCTAGAAATGAAATTTAGCTCCTTGCTATCTTAATTTTGTTATGGAGCTGCCTCATTCCAGATGCAGGATAATATATGATACAGCTAATATTATTGTTGCACTGGGCTTTTTCTCAGTCTTAAGTCATTTCGAAAAGAACATGCTTTTTGCAATTAAAAATCAAAATACACGCGAAATTCATATAAAATGCTATTTCTCAAATTACGTTCAAATATATCGATTCAAGTTCTTAACACAGTAATAACCAAAACTGAGAATGCTTTTTTACAGTGAGATATTTCAAAATGAGAATGATATAGTGTATCAGCTTTCCCATTTCCCTGACAAGCATGAATATATATAAATAGAAATCCCACTCTTTTGCAATATATTTTAGTGTTTTCAATTTATTTCCATTGATATTTGTAGGTAATCATTTATTAATAGTGCCATTCTTCTTCAAGTTTTAAGAGGATCAGATAAAACCATCTCATACAAGATACTTGAATTATGGATCAATAGGTAAGTCTGGCCTTTAAGGTTTTTTTTTGTGATTTCCATTGATACCTACTGGCTGCCATTAACAGACAACTCCTCATCCCAACAGCCCAACCCAATCCAAAACACAACAACCACCAAAAAAACCCCTCAGCAACAGAAGCTGCTGCTCTATGGGCACATAGGAGGAGTGATCGCTGGTTTGTAAGAAGCTAGTGGGCTCCCCTTCATGGTAAGATGAGTTGAGATCAAATGCACCTTGCAAGAAAGTGGAGCGATGATCCTACCGCATGAAATTGAGATCTACCCTTGGCTTCATCACCATGGAGACTCCACTGCCAGTTTGACTTGTAAAGAACATCCCTTTCCCTCATGTTTCCACACGTCATGGAGGGGACTGGGGAATTTGCCAAATTAGCTTATGACTTCTGAGTTGATGCCATTGCTTGCTGTGAGACTCAGGACCATGCTGTAAGGCCACCAGATGCAAGGTGCCAGAGTGTACGTCATGTTGGTACCTGAACAAGGGCAAAGAGACTCTTTGGACATGGGATGCCAAAGCCCCATGTGGGTTGCAGAAAGCAGAGGACTCCAACAGGCAGGAACAGGCTGCTCAGAGCGGGCAAAGGAACGAGGGTGACCTGCTCAGATGGAAATGAGTTCCTGCCTGACTTAAGACCTCTAAAGGCAAGAAAGCTAACCATCACAGGCAAAGGAAAAGTGAGGTGCCACACAGCCTGAGGGAAAAGCTATGTTCTGAAAGATGAACTTTCCAAAAGGTCAAAAAATTCTGGAGGAACAGAAATGCGCTTATGTATATTTAATAATTCATCTTGATTTATGTGAAGGATGATTGTGCTTAGAGATCCTTGGAAAGCCTACATACCATACAGCATCACAGGTACTACAAATAGCCAAGTGGTCAAACAGAAAATGCAGAGTACTCATGTATTTACAAGAGGCTGGTGCCTCAACTTGAAAGAAGAAAAATAAAGGCATGTGGGACAAGGGCAATTGGTTGCAAGGGCAGAAGGCAGGGATGGAGACCAGAAGGCCAACAGAAGAGGCGGGCTTGTAAATGAGGCTTATGCCTGGAACAGGGCCCTCAGGGGCAGTTGAGTAAAAAATATTCAGCAAAAGACTAATCAGGTGGTGAATATAACTATGTGTATTTTAAAAAAAAAAAAAGAATAATGGGGAAAACAAACATATGCTGATCTCCACTGCATTGCCCACAGAAAAAAAATAATTATGCAACACAAGGACTTTTCTATTTTCAAAACTGGCATACACTACTGAGAGTGGGGGAATTTCAAATTATTTCATGAAGGTTTTTGGAAAGCTTATGAAGATCTAATGGGACTCAAGTGCTTCCAAGTTCCAATTTCTTCTTAAAAGAAGTAAGTCTAAAAAAAATAATGTCTTCAGAGGAGAAATGTTTTCCCAGGCTGGACACAGCACCAGCTGCGACATCATAAATATTCAGCCACTGACTGAGCGAGATGTGCATGTGAATGTTGATGCAATGATTTGGCACACCAACATCTCATTCATAAGATACATGACCGTGCAAATAAGCAGGCATATTTAGGAGGCAGGAATGAGAGCAGAATATGAAGAAATTGTGAGGAGCTTATTTACTTTATCTACCTCACAAAGACCACAGTTAAGATCACTCCTTGCTGCCAGCAGAAAGTTTCCCACTGGATTCAGTGGGATGGGATGGGATCAGTTGTGGGTGAAGACGACTGAGCTGCTGGTGGCTTTTCCAGCAGTCTTCTGCCTTACCCTCATGAACTTACATGTATTTATTTCTAACACTTTGCACAATGGGAGACAGAATGTGCTAGAGAGCTAGCCTGTTTTTTTTCTTCTTCTTTCTTTTTTTTAAAAAAAAAAAAAAAGAATTTAAGTTTAAATGTAAGTGGAAGCTGGCTAAATCCTATCTTTTCAACTCTTGCTTTAGCAAAGAAGTATGTGTATGACCTGATTCTGTGAAGTGATATTTCTGTGCTGTAGTCCTGTCAATCTCTCACCTTTCAAGCACACTCTACCAATAAAGTAAATTATTTTAAAGAATAAAGAAACAGAGAAAATCTGATCCATAAATTGACTTCTTTGTTCTGTCAATTGACTAAATGACACTTAAGTAATTTCTAAGTGCCTGGAAAAAAATAAAAGGCATTTCTATTGTGAAGATGATGAACAATTAGGCAATTGTAAAGCATGGAATGGCAAAGTGGAAAATGCATACTAACAATGTTTTCCATTTTCCTTTTCTCCATTTATTTTTTTTTTTTCCACAGCATATGCCATAAGGGGACCAGCAAGGGAACTTCACTTTCTAAGCTCTGGACTAGAGACAACGTTGGAGATTCAGCGACTTTCCAGAAACCAACTCATGGTAACGACCATCCCACCACTTTTCACCATAACTTAGACAAAGAAGGGACAGCTGTGCTGGCTTGACCTTTCCTACAGAGACCATGTGCACCTCAGGCATCAACATCATTTTCAAAGCTGAATGACAGAAAGACATGCAGAAGAAAACACTTCATATGCTCACCCAAATGGTGTGTATCTCCTGCATCTCCAAAGCAATAAAAATAGCAGTTTGCACCACAGAACCCCAGCAATGTGTGACTCAAAGCTTTTCAGAATCACCATGCTCCCAAGGATTCCACCTCACATTTTGGAAAAGATGGTGTTGAAGATGTCTCCATAACAACATGTTTTCTGCTCCTCATCAAAGCAGCATGTCTAGATGGGATTCAGCTCCCTGCATAAGCTCATCTCTCATCATTTTTCCTTCCTTTGGTAATATTTCCTGCAAATCTCTTTCCTCATTTTCCTATTTCCTTTTCTCTTTATCCATCTCAAACCCCAGGTATTTACTCCTAGTTAGTAACTTCCCTTCTCTTCCCACCAACACCAAAGCCCCTTTGAAATCCTCCTCCTCCTGGGATCATCATTCATTCCATTGCTAGCTATTAGTGAGACAAGGCTGGTGTATACCCGTGCCAATATAACTGTCCAGACACATTGCATCAGGAAAGTTTGATACCACGAGACGTAAACATAGACTCAGCATCACAGCAAATAAGACCTCCAAACTCTAGTAAAGACTTAGAAGTGTAGAAGGGGTGGGGGTGTGTGTGAGGGTGGAAACACATTTTAGAGTGTTTGTGCCATTATATTGGATGAGACAAAAATAAATTTGCAGAGCAAACCGGTTAAGATGAGGATAAGGGGGAATTTGTGCTGCAGGCAAAGATTTTTTTTTTTTAATGAAAACTGGTACAAAATGGAGAGAAATGAAAGAGCATTTATTTTTATGATCTAATGGGATTTTAAAATTAAGCACAGCAGGTAGGAAGATCCTGTGCAATTTAAAAAAAAAACAACCAACATTGCATGTCCATAAATGAAAGCCTGCTCTCTTTTCAAAATACTCTGCTGTCACCTAGGGTATGGGAAATCAAAGCATGGGATAACGATGGACTTACCTCTCTTTCCACAGGTGAGAGGAGCAGTAAGGATGTTTGGAGCCAGGACTGGAACAAAAATTCAGACTAGAAAGAGAAAAGACTGAAGGCCCTTCTTTCAAAAATCACCTCTGGATTCTGATTTCGTGATATGCTACTGCTCCAGGAGGTCTGCTAACAGCTGCTTTGAAAAGTATCTGGTCTAAGAGGAATTTTTTTTGTGATCACTGCACCTGCAGGTGGCCCTTTGAATGGACACACAATCTAATACGAGAATAAAAATCTCACTTTCAAAGAACCTAAAAAGCAAGGTGTCATGGGTAATCTGTTCTGGGAAAAAAAAAAAAGAGAGAGAAAAATAGATTATCTGATTCTAGTACTGAAACATCCTTCTGTAACATGAAGGTGCAGATTATGTGCTGTGAACAAAGTTCTGCAAGGTCCGGAAACTGTCTGCCTGGGTTGGAGCTAAGGTCCCCTGTGGAAGATGTAATTTTGCATAGGAACTGAAAAATCAATTCTGAGATTCTGTATATGAAAGGTGTAAAGCCGGCAGTGAGTGTTAATAATCTGATATATGTTTTATATCACTTCTTTTGTGAATGTGATACATATGACACTCAGTAGTAGGAATAAAAAATTAAAGAATTCCAGTGTTTGCCTTTTTAAAAAATTTCTTCTTTGAATGGTAAGTATTCTACATGTTGAGGCTGGTAAGGATGAATGACCTAGTCAGGGAGGGCCTAGGCAACTGGTATTGTTCCTTTGGATAAGGGAAAATTCAGAGGAAAGGATTGCTCTTATTGGGATACTCATTCTCAGAGCAGAAAAGAACGCTTCTCTCTCCTGTTTTACTTTATGACAGAATTAATCATGGGTAAAGACTCTCTGAGGTGTTTCAATCTGAACTCATGAATTGCCTACATGACTTTTAGCAGAAACAAAAATCTTCAGAAGTCAAAAAGCTTTATGTCCACTGCTCTTCTTTCTGAAAACTTCAGCTTATGAACTCAAAATCAAGCACAAAGAATAAACTTGAGCATGGGCTATAGGCCACTGGGACAAAAGACGCAGGCATCTTTTTTCCTCCTGCCTTTCTGTTTTCTTTTTTTTTCTTTTCTTTTTTTTTTTTTTTTATGAATGAGCTGAAGGAAGGTAGGGGATGTAATATTGATGAATTCACAAACTGGAAAACTTGAACTTTCCAGATACATGAGCACTGTCATCTGTACATACTACCAAAACCAATGCACTTCCTAATAGTGTAACTGTGGTTTTACAGAGCACGTGTAATGCTTCTCTTTTCCTTAGAAGAGACAACAGTTCCTATCCAATATCTATTACACAGCTTGCTAAAACAGTTAATAAGCCTTTTTAAATTTGTAGCCTGAGAAAAATCCATCCGAGAATGCTAGGTCCCCATTTTCATTGGAAATACAATCCAATACTGTCCTACGCACCATACAGACAGCATGGAAGGGTTGACGTTTTGATGGACAGTCAACATATGACAACAAAACTAAGATATATGGTATCAGAAATTATACCAAAGTATGGGTCAGCATTTCAGATACTCCTCTTGTTTTGATTCTCAAAGAAATTGCTTCTACAGCTGAAGCAAGATGACAAATATCACGTTTATCTTATGCAAAGCATATAACAGAACAAAATTATACATCTGTTCAGAATAATTTTTCAGAAAGGGATGTTTCCTGAAGCAGGGAGTCAATCAGAAAAAGCATTCAGAAACCAGTACACTTATAATATTCTTCTTTTTTTTTTTTCTTTACTGAGTTGTTCATAAGGACAATTTTTACAACAAGGATATGTTTCCCATTTTGCCAAGGGAGGTGACCTGAGAACAGTTGTACTACTGACAGATTAATGAAAACAAGAAGAAAGTTTTTAATTGGTGACATGACAGCAGATGAAACTCACAGCCAACAAATCTCAGATACTGTACACACCATGAATGGGCTACAGAGGAGTCCACAAATGGTGCTGGTGTCAGTTGGTCCCTGGATGCCCTGGTTGATGTAAGTAGGCAGCTTTTGGTCCCTCAAGAAAACCTTCAGAGAGGCCAGCACGTTGGCCAGAAGAAGTACAGCCAACTGCTATTTTGATAATGAATCACATCTTGCTGTTTTAATATGAATGCAACTCTATAGATACCAGCTTTAATGCAACATATTCAAAGTCTAGAAATTATACTTTTAAGAAAATCTTAGAAAATAGAAATTGGCTGTCTAATGCTTACCAATTAACATGCCTTTGATGACAGTACAATGAAGGTACACCATAAAAGCAATTTTTGTGTTCAAAAGGCCGATGAAGAGGTAACATCTCGAGAGACCTAAGGTGGCGGTTGTAGGCAGAGGTGTTCTTCGCTCTCCACAGTGTGCAATAAGAGCAGTTTGACTGTATGTTGTTTAAATAGACTATTCTGGACCAGTGTTTGAAATTCTTATTGCTAATAAAAACCACAGACCAAATGGATGGCTGCTAAGGCATCAAACTCTGGTGTTCTGTCATCATAGCTATCAATGTTATAGAACCAGTTCAATAAACATATCACTTTCATTCCTTCAGTGAAAAGAACAGAACAGTGCAACTTTCATGACCATAAAATGGAAAAGAAATATCTGAGAGGTGAACAATGATCAGAGCCCTGTAAAGATTTTTGTAGTCTGCAAAGGCTAAAGATTTCAACATCATCCATAGGTGTGTTGGGTGCTTTGCACCCATCAAAAATTAAGCTAAACATAATAACCATGTGTCAGAGTTCAGTGGGTAAAAATAACAGCTTTATTAGTTGAAGAAGTGAATTCATTATAATGTCTAATTTGGGAACTATTTGAACACTGGGAGTTTGCAAAGTGCATTTGAATATTATTGGGTTCTTATCCTCTATAGGAAAGATTAAGAAAGAAAAGAGGATCCAGAAGAGAATATAAAACATGCAAAAGAGCCTTCAAGAGAAAAGAGAGACCGTAGGCTATGTTTTTTTCAAATCTGGTCTTTCTCGTATGAGGAATTCCATTCCCTGTGTCCATGCAGGACATCTGTACGTGCAGAACAGACCTCATTCACACTCCAAAGAGACACATAAGCACTCTAATGATCATTTATATTTAGATTCCTGAAACTCCATGGTTTCACTAAAAACCTGTGTAACAAGTTTTGGAATTCTAAGGTTGCATTAAAAATAAAATTGCTAATACAAGTGGGAGCTAACTATTCTGACTTCCATAGCAAAAGTTAGAAAGTCTCTGTAGGGGCGCAGAACCTAGTGCTTCAGAATAACTCAAAATCCATACCAAAATAATTTACACTGAGTTGCAAAAACTGAAAATCAGATAGCATCCTACTTCAGTTTA
>WHYT01017245.1:179914-212514 GCA_009806455.1 Tetrax tetrax
TTTTGCCCGTGACGGTAAGGATTTCTCCCTGTCCTTATCTCAAACCTCGAGTCGTTTTTTCTTAATTATCTCTCTTCTCTTAAATTATCTCTCCCTATTCTCTCGGAGGGTGGGGGGAGTGAGAGAGAGACTGCGTAGTCTGGTCCGGATAGGGGCTAAACTACGACAACTGTATGTTGTTTAAATAGACTATTCTGGACCAGTGTTTGAAATTCTTATTGCTAATAAAAACCACAGACCAAATGGATAGCTGCTAAGGCATCAAACTCTGGTGTTCTGTCATCATAGCTATCAATGTTATAGAACAAGTTCAATAAACATATCACTTTCATTCCTTCAGTGAAAAGAACAGAATAGTGCAACTTTCATGACCATAAAATGGAAAAGAAATATCTGAGAGGTGAACAATGATCAGAGCCCTGTAAAGATTTTTGTAGTCTGCAAAGGCTAAAGATTTCAACATCATCCGTAGGTGTGTTGGGTGCTTTGCACCCATCAAAAATTAAGCTAAACATAATAACCATGTGTCAGAGTTCAGTGGGTAAAAATAACAGCTTTATTAGTTGAAGAAGTGAATTCATTATAATGTCTAATTTGGGAACTCTTTGAACACTGGGAGTTTGCAAAGTGCATTTGAATATTATTGGGTTCTTATCCTCTATAGGAAAGATTAAGAAAGTAAAGAGGATCCAGAAGAGAATATAAAACATGCAAAAGAGCCTTCAAGATTAAGAAAGTAAAGAGGATCCAGAAGAGAATATAAAACATGCAAAAGAGCCTTCAAGAGAAAAGAGAGACCGTAGGCTATGTTTTTTTCAAATTTGGTCTTTCTCGTATGAGGAATTCCATTCCCTGTGTCCATGCAGGACATCTATACGTGCAGAACAGACCTCATTCACACTCCAAAGAGACACATAAGCACTCTAATGATCATTTATATTTAGATTCCTGAAACTCCATGGTTTCACTAAAAACCTGTGTAACAAGTTTTGGAATTCTAAGGTTGCATTAAAAATAAAATTGCTAATACAAGTGGGAGCTAACTATTCTGACTTCCATTGCAAAAGTTAGAAAGTCTCTGTAGGGGCGCAGAACCTAGTGCTTCAGAATAACTCAAAATCCATACCAAAATAATTTACACTGAGTTGCAAAAACTGAAAATCAGATAGCATCCTACTTCAGTTTATAAGTGAAAAGGTCCAAACAACTTCCCAATTGCCCCAAATGTAAGTGAAAATACATTTTGTGAATTGTAGGACTGGTTCAGTAAAGCAGCAACAAACACTAGAGCATGATAGGTGGTCATTTCTAGACTTTGCATAAACCTGACACGCAAGATACCCACGAAAAGATTTGTAGGCAAAGCATGAACACCTTCTGGTCCTTATAATCAGACTTCACCACTGTAAAAATCTGGCAAAAAAAATACCCTTAAATTTTTCAGCAGTGCTTGGGAAAGGGGTTCTCCTATATTTTTTATAATATAGTTCTTCTATATTATATTATAAAAAAAAATCCTTTTCACTGAGAAGGGAAGTAAACTGCTGGTGAAGATTGAATATTAATAGTAAAAATTTTCCAAAGAATACTGCATTTGTCAAAACTTCACTGAAAGATTACTGGAACGTATTGCTCTTATAAGGCCGTGCATTTAATTTTCAACTTTATGTGATGTTTACATTATAGTATAAATCACAATACAGCACTTACAAATATAAAAGTTGAAGTAGAAACATCCGTCTGAAGCAAAACACTTCAATAAAAGGTTATTTTTATATTAAGTAAAAGTTTTATATTTTATATTAGTATTTTTTTACAGCTATTGTTTTTTGGTTTGTTTTTTTTTTTGAGTGTTAAAACAATTTTGAGGAAGTTTGGCATTCAAACTTTTCTTTCTCATCACTGATGAGAGAAAAATGTTAGCAATCTCTGCAGAGGTGGGGATCATTTGCAGGGGAAAAAGAAGTCTCATAAAATAGTTTAAATGTCACAGAGCTGATGTGCCAGGGTACCACAATAAAGAAGAAGATGGAAGAATTTCTCTCCTCTTCCGTTCAGAGGGTCTTTAATTAGTTTTTCTAGGGACAGAGAGTAAAATGAGCATGGGCTTTTTTTAATTATGAGAGTTTCTGGAAGCTGATCAGATTAAATGAGCTGTAAAGGTTAAAGGAGAAACAGCCTGCAGTCCTCACTTCTCAACAAATCTTGCAGTTTTTGGAGCAGCAGCTGTAACTCTTACAAGTTTATCAGAAGTCTCCTGCTATTTGGAGATTTCTTTGAAGAGCAAGTGGCTGGTACCAGGAGATTGTGCATGAATTTCCAGATCCATTTTTTTTTCTAATGAAAAGTCAAGTTTCCCTCCCTCCTGATGCTGGAGGGAAGCTCACGGAAATGAAGTGAGTGCATACACAGAGCCCCTGCATAAAGACTTCAAAACCAGAAGACAAATAAAAATATATATTTATATTTTCCAGCCTCTCCTGTGATTTTGGGACTCAGATGCTGGATGGCCTGCGGTCAGCAGTGTTGCTGTTTCAGGCTGGGTCTGAACCCCTCGCTTCAGCCCTGTTCCCATATGACTAATCCCATTTATTCTTTTATCCCATCTATGCATTTTCCCTCTGATTTCCAGCTTTTAAAGTTGTGCTGAAGTGAGAGCAAAACGCAAAGGTGGAATTATGCTCACTGTGACACTTTCACCATGCTATTACCCACACGATTAACAAAATAGCTCACATCAGGGGTAGCTCGTGTGGACACGTCAGAGCTCATGAGATAGGAAAAGTGGCTTCATTAAAATCATTCAAGAAAGAGCAAAAATAAAGAGCCTCATTTTACTTCCCTGCATTAAACTATGAGAAACTCAAAAGGTTCAAAGGGGAAGTGGCATGGTCAGAGGGGATGGCAAGGGGCAAGGGACACCAGAGCTCTGGCAGGAGCTTCTGCTAATTCTGCCAAAGCTACAAAATGGTCATGCAGTTAATTTTCCTTCTTTTGCTGACTACATAGAGGGACAGAGTACCTCAAGGGGAACAACAGCAGTTCAAGCACATCAAAACCAGATCACCTTTGATTTTTTAGGATTTGAGTCTATGATTCAGGCTGTCTGAGGGAGGTAAAGCATCATTTCCATGCGGCTGGATATCCAGGCTCATTTTATTGGGTCCACACAACCTCCCTGTCTATTCAGCAGTAACTGCAGGTGCTCATCACCCTGCGTGATCTGGTTAAAATTAATGACCCGTCTCCTGGGAGCAGATATCCTCAATGGAGCAAACACTAAAATGTTTCCTGATAAGGAGGAAAAGATTTTACACTTGTCTTTTGGGTTCTTTATGAAGAAGGGCTTCCCTCTTAAGACCACTGACTCTTTGCTATCGCTCATCCCACCAAAAAGTCAAATATTTTAAAAGGTGATGCAATATTTGTAATGTTCCTATGAGCAAACAGTATATTGGCCACATATATATATACATACAGGTACACACTCCTGACATCAAAAACCCCACACTTTTCTCTGTCTAAGCTGACTCCACATCTAAGGTGATAAAGGCATAGATCACCATGGTGCTGGCAAACCTTAAGATCAGCGTGGAGGCTGGAAGCATGGGCAGATGAGACGTCCAAGCACAACCAGCCTGGGAATAAACCGAAATAAATTCACTACCTCGGGCTGCTGAAATGGAGTCATGGCAGGGAGGACCTCATGGAGACCAGGACATGCCAAGTGTTTGGGGCAATCTCCTTAGCACAGTTCAGCAGCAGCCCAGCAAAGCCAAGGGCACCCAGCTGCAGGCATTTCTGTCCAATGATCAAGCCTCAAATTATTCTTTATTTTAGACTGCTCTTGTTGTTAGCTGCACTATGGTAGCAGCAACGGTCACAGTGACAGATGTAGGCATTGTGCTGAGCAAATCGCAACTGAAAAAGAAAATCTCTGCCTGAAAAGAATGTACGGAAAGTCAGTGAAAGTCAGGGACACGACCTGAGCAGGGAAGGATAACATTTTCCTATGCATGGTCATACTTTCTGTGGATACTCCCATAGTCACCTCAGGAGGCTATGACTTCAGAATTGGGCCCATCAGCTCTTTCTCCTTTCACAGAGGGAACAGGGATTGTAGCCAGCAAGAAACTGCTGAGATGAATGACAGTCCTGGAAACAAACCTCTGGATTTTATTGTGTCAGCTGGCAAACCTGCCTCTCCTCACCCTTTATCTTTCCACATATTTTAATAACTTCACCACTTGCTGTAATTTCTGACCTTGCACTAGCTTGTTACTTTCACCTGAACAGGACCTTTTGCTCTGTTACCTTCACATGCCATTCCTCACAAAGTTCTCACTCTACATTTCAATACTATTAACATTATCCACGTTTTCCAAAATCCCTATGAAATAATTTGTGCTGTGCAACTCTTCAGTCTGCAAGGTCTTCGTATCTTCTTGTATAGCACGAAGCCTAAGGGGGATGCTGTGCATGCAAAGAATCATATAGAATCATAGAACGGTTTGGGTTGGAAGGGACCTTAAAGATCATCCAGTCCAACCCCCGTACCATGGGCAGGTCCACCAGACCAGGTCCCTCGAAGCACCATCCAATCTGGCCTTGAACTTCAAGCATTATTGCACTAGCTAAGCAATATATCAGTCAAGCTCTTTTTACATGCCCCAAGTGATGGGTCTTTTCCGTTCCTTCTCTTCCACATTATAACACTAGACAGCACCAGCACTGATTTTGTTACTTTCCGGTAGTTTCAGAAATTTGCTCAATTTTAATGTATGAACCAAACAAAACACTGAACAATACAATACAGCTCCCATGCTATGAGCAAGCTTTGAATTTAGAACTGCCAAAAGCAAAATTTAAATTAGACAACTAAATATCTGAAGTCACTCTGCTCTTCCTGCATATCCTCACTAGTCAAGCTTGTGTGTTCAAATGTTATGAGAAGATGAAAGAATACAGAACTGAACCAAATCAAGGTTGATTTTCAAAATCAAACAGATATTTGTGAAACAGTTTTCTACTATTTTTTCATTTCCGTTAGGTGGCCAGTGATTGGGGACTTAAATTCTGAAAATGTTCTTTTATCCCTTGGTTCTGATTCAGATCAGAGAACAAGCCACCACTACATCTTTATATTACTTCTGTATTGTGGCTGCGGTGAGAGCAGAAACTCAATAACCTGTTTCAAACACCTTGACTTTTTGGAAGGCTTTCAAGCCCTTCACAGCAGAACTAGTTTCCTGTTCCCATTTCACATGGGTCACATTGCTCAGCATCCCCAGATTTATGGCGACAGTAAAACATTGCTGCAAACCTCATCATCTGCTCTAGGCCTTTGACCATGTCACTCTTTAACAGCCTCCTGACTTAGCTCACCTTTTCAAACATTAGTTTTGCTTCCCACTTTCAAAGCCCTGTATAGACTTAGGAAGTTAGATCTCCCTCTCTGTTCACAAAGCCACTTCCCTGTGTATCAAACAAATTATTTTGCATTTTCTTCCATACTAGTACACTTGCAAGGAGCTCCCAGCAGGATTTATGTTCCCCTTTTCAGCAATGAGGTGGGTGGGAGGAAGGAGAGCCCTTGTACTGGGTGCTTTTTTAAAACAGCTGAGGATTCCCAGGGTGTAAGTAATTTTCATTTTTTTTTTTATTAAAAGTAAAAAAAAAAAAAAAAAGAAAGGTTCCATAACTTGTTCATCCTTTAAGAAAAGAGATGCAACAGAGCCATTTGAAGGCATCTGGAATTTCCAGAGCAGGAGACACTGGAGGAGACCAGAAGCAGGGGAGGTTCACTTTCTGCTTGTTAGTTGAGGTCCTCTTCCTGTGCATCTACAGCAGACAGTAACCTCGTCTGAAAAAAGGAGACGGATGCATTCCCATAAGTACATATGCTATATCTGTTTGCTTCGGGGATGTTAGGGTAAGATCCGAAGGTTCCTTTATTACGCTTTAAGACGAAACATCTGATATTATAGCCACTTCGCACACATGAATGTAGCTCAGCTTTGATGGCTGGTGGTACCAGGTGGTACTTTACCAGCTTGTTCAAGTGCTTCTGAAAACCCTGCAGCCACCCACATCTGCACCAAAACACATTTGACAGTCTGGCTCTGAGTTTAACTAGCTCAGTGGCAGCATTTAACACCTGCATCTTACATTTTACCACTTTTTACGCATTGAAGAGCCAAATAATTACTGTCAAGCAGTTATTTATTCCTTGTTTTAACAAGACCTCTCTTGCATCAGAGGCAGTATTAATCTTTCTGTCTCCTGTTCCTCTGACGTATTTTACTATATACAATTGAAAAGTCTAGTAAACAGCCAGACTTTCCCGGGGGAACAGAAAAAAAAAATAAGAGTGTAGAAGAAGGGTAAATAAAATTGCAAAGATAATTACCTTGAACTATTTTAATCCATTTTAAAAAGTAATAAATAGGGCTATCCACATGTATCCCCCCCAAGGACAGTATTCTTCTATAATGATGAAAGGTAGAACATAAACCAGTGCTGCTAATGTTATTATGATAATCTGTCATGGTTTAGCCCCACTCAGCAGCTAAAATACCAGACAGTCACTCACTCCCCCCTCATCAGGACAAGGAAGGAGAATCGGTAACGAAAAGAAGGCAAAACTCATGGGTTGAGATAAAAACAGTTTAATAGAACACCAGAGGAAAATAAAACAGTCTGCACTGGAACCGCAGCACCCAGTGAACCAATCAACCCCCCCCCCTACACACGTCGTAAGCAAGCAGGCAGAAGATGCCAACAAATGGAAAGCTGCAAGGATAAAAAGCAGCAGGAGGAAGAAGCTTCCCCAGAACCCCGAGGTGCCCCTGCAGAACCGCTTTGCTGCTCTGCAGACTGAGGAACCAAGACCCAGCACCTCGGGGGAGGCACTGGAGCCGCGCGAGGTAGCCCGACCGGCTCGCGTGATAACCAGTGCTTCCAAGAAAAAGAGGCGAGTGGTAGCAGTGGGTGACTCCCTCCTGAGGGGTACGGAGGCACCCATCTGCCGACCTGATCCGCTCTCTCAGGAGGCGTTCTGCCTCCCGGGGGCTCGTATCAGGGATGTCGCCGAGAGAATACCTGGCCTCGTACGGCCCACAGACTGTTATCCACTGCTGGCGTTTCATGTGGGGGCCAGCGACACAGCCGGCAGCAGCCTGAGAAACATCAAAAGGGATTTCAGGGCCCTGGGTTCCACAGTCAAAGACTCTGGGGCACAAGTGGTGTTCTCCTCAATCCTCCTGGTCGAGGGGCAGGGGCCTGACAGGGCCAGACGTGTCTGGCAGGTCAACTCGTGGCTCAGGGAGTGGTGTTACAGCCAGGGCTTTGGGTATCCAGGCCATGAGGCGTGCTTTGAGAAGCCCGGGCTGCGAGGGGCTGATGGCTTACACCTAACTGAGAAGGGGAAGAGTGTGTTTGGACAAAGGCTTGCCAGACTCATCCAGAGAGCTTTAAACTGGTGTTGCTGGGGGAGGGGGAGCACACTTCACCCCATGGCTGTCAGCATGGTGCCAGTGCCAGCACTGAGAGTCCAGAAGCTGAGGAAGGATCGCAGGTAGGTGCAAATGAACTCAAACTGTGGTCCAAAGGAACTCCTGTCGCTCCAGCCAGCAAGTCAGTTTTATCGGGGCCCTGCTGAAGTGTCTCTGTACCAACGCACGCAGCATGGGGAATAAACAGGAATAACTGGAGATGCGTGCACACAAGCAGGGCTACGACCTTGTTGGCATCACGGAGACGTGGTGGGACGACTCTTACGACTGGAGCGTCAACATGGAGGGGTACAGGCTTTTTAGAAAAGACAGGAAGGGGAGACGAGGAGGGGGTGTCGCTCTCTATGTCAGCAACCGGCTGGAGTGCGTGGAGCTCCGCCTGGGAATCGGGGAGGAGCTGACAGAGAGCTTATGGGTCAGGATCAGAGGACAGGGACGGGCGGGGGATGTTACGGTGGGGGTCTGTTACAGGTTGCCTGGCCAGGACGACAGAGCGGACGAGGCGCTCTATAGCCAGATAGGAGCAGCCTCACGGCGGTCACCAGCCCTGGTCCTCATGGGGGACTTCAACCACCCCGACATCTGTTGGAGAGGCAACACGGCAGGGCACAGGCAGTCCAGGAGGTTCCTGGAATGCGTGGATGACAACTTCCTCCTGCAGGCGCTAGAGGAGCTGACGAGGAGGGGTGCCATGCTGGACCTCGTGCTCACCAACAGGGAGGGGCTGGTGGGGGACGTGAAACTGATGGACAGCCTTGGCTGCAGTGACCATGACGCAGTGGAGTTCAAGATCCATGGGGCGGCGAGGAAAATACACGTCAGACTCTCTGCCCTAGATTTCAGGAAGGCAGACTTCAGCCTCTTCAGGGACCTCATGGGCAAAGTGCCATGGGAGGTGGCTCTGGAGGGAAGAGGGGCCCAGGGAAGTTGGTCCGTATTTAAGGAGCACCTCCTCCAAGCTCAGCAGAGGTGCATCCCGATGAAGAAGAAGTCGGGCAAAAAGGCCAGGAAGCCAGCGTGGATGAGCTAGGCGCTCCTGGACCAACTGAAAGGGAAGAAGAAAGCCTATAGAGGATGGAAGCAGAGACAGGTAGCCTGGGAGGACTACCGAGTGGCTGTGCGAGTGGCCAGGGATCGGGTGAGGAAGGCTAAAGCCCTGATGGAATCGAATCTGGCCAGGCATATAAAAAGTAACAAGAAAAGCTTCTACAGGTATGTAAGGGACAAAAGAAAGTCCAAGGAGAATGTAGGCCCCCTTCGGAAGGAAACGGGTGTCGTGGTTACCCGGGACATGGAGAAGGCTGAGGTACTCAATGACTTTTTTGCCTCAGTCTTCACCAATAAGGGCTCTTGTTTCGCCACCCAAGCTACAGAAGGCACAAGCAGGGACTGCGAGGATGAAGAACTGCATGCTGTACTGGAAGAGCAGGTTCGGAACTGAGGAACTTGAAGGTGCACAAGTCCATGGGACCTGATGAGATCCATCCGCGGGTCCTGAGGAAACTGGCGGATGAAGTTGCCAAGCCACTGGCCATCATATTTGAGAAATCGTGGCGGTCTGGTGAGGTCCATGAAGAGAGGGAAAATAACCCCCATTTTTAAAAAGGGGAACAAGGAAGAGCCAGGGAACTACAGACCGGTCAGCCTCACCTCTGTGCCTGGCAAAGTCATGGAGCAGATTCTCCTGGAAACCATGCTAAGGCACATGGAGAGCAAGGAGGTGGTTGGTGACAGCCAACATGGCTTCACCAAGGGCAGATCATGCCTAACCAGTTTGGTGGCCTTCTATGACGGGGTGACTGCATCGGTGGACAAGGGACAGGCAACAGACATCATATACCTGGACTTGTGGAAAGCTTTTGACACTGTCCTGCACGACATCCTTCTCTCTAAACTGCAGAGACATGGTTTTGATGGACAGACCACTCGGTGGATAAGGAGTTGGCTGGATGGCCGCACTCAGAGAGTGGTGGTCAACGGCTCAATGTCCAAGTGGAGACCACTCACGAGTGGCGTCCCTCAGGGGTCCGTGTTGGGCCCGGTCCTGTTCAACATCTTTGTCGGCGACATGGACAGTGGGATAGAGTGCACCCTCAGCAAGTTTGCTGATGACACCAAGCTGCGTGGTGCCGTCGACATGCTGGAGGGGAGGGATGCCATCCAGAGGGACCTGGACAGGCTGGAGAGGTGGGCCCGTGCCAACCTCATGAAGATCAACCAGGCCAAGTGCAAGGTCCTGCACCTGGGTCGTGGCAATCCCAGGCACAAATACAGGCTGGGTGGAGAATGGATGGAGAGCAGCCCTGAGGAGAAGGACTTGGGAGTGCTGGTGGACAAGAGGCTCAACATGAGTGGGCAATGTGCCCTTGCGGCCCAGAGGGCCAACCGCATCCTGGGCTGCAGGTCGAGGGAGGTGATTCTGCCCCTCTACTCTGCCCTGGTGAGACACCACCTGGAGTACTGTGTCCAGTTCTGGAGTCCCCAGCATCAGAAGGACATGGACCAGTTGAAGAGGGTCCAGAGGAGGGCTATGAAGATGATCAGAGGGCTGGAGCACCTCTCCTATGAGGACAGGCTGAGAGAGTTGGGGCTGTTCCTGGAGAAGAGGAGGCTCCGGGGAGACCTGATAGCGGTCTTCCAGTGCCTCAAGGGGGCCTACAGGAAAGCTGGGGACAGGCTGTTCAGTAGGGCCTGTTGTGACAGGATGAGGGATAATGGTTTTAAAATAGAGGGAGGTAGATTTAGACTGGATATTAGGAAAAAAAAATTCACAATGCGAGTTGTAGAACACTGGAACAATTGGCCCAGAGAGGTATTGGATGCCCTGTCCCTGAAAACATTCAGGGCCAGGCTGGACAGCACTCTAAGCAACGTGATCTAGTCAGGGATGTCCCTGCTTCTTGCAGGGGGGTTGGACTAAATGACCTTTGAAGGTCCCTTCCAACTCTAACCGTTCTATGATTCTATAAAACAGAGATGGAAAATGAACAAAACCAGAAAATACTTAGGCACATAATTTACAGTACAGTAGCTCACAGGAAATCCCAATGCCCAACCCCCTTCCAAATAGCAGGAATGTCCCCACTTTATATAGGGAGCATGAAGTCAGATGGTATGGACTAGTACTGCAGTTAATTTGGGTAAACTATCCCAGCTGTGTTCCCCAGCCACAGGTGCCACCAGCTCCTGTTCCCCTCCCAGCTCACGTGAAAATTAACTCTGTCCTAGCCAGAACCAGGACATTATCCTCTGTACTTCAGCTGCTTGCACTTAACTGTCTGTGGCATAGAACATTTTCAGTAATCAAGTTCCTAGATAGTGTTTTATTTCAAGTTTAAAGCAAAACATTTCTATAAATAAACTGTATCAGTGTACATTCACATAGTAATTTTTCCCCAAAAGGTTTTCTTTCTCAGAATCCATCTGCTCTTTAGATGTTCCCCACCGAAAAAAAAGTCTTTGCAATTCACCTCGGTCCACTTTGCAGATGCTTGACTCATGTCAGTGCCGTTCTCGGGCAACTGATCTACAAATAGTCTACTGGGCTGCTTTTAAAAAGCTGGCAGTACTCTGGTATCATTTTGCTAGTAAGTATTGTAAAAAAAAAAATATTTCCACAAAGTATTTTAACGCTGCCAAACTGATTGGGCAGCTGGGACCGCAGGCTGTATTTTGCTGTGGCACAGCACAGAACAGGCTCTCCATGGCACTTGCTGCCCCACCAAAGCAGCTAAAACCACACAACTGTGAAGTTTTTTCCAAATAATCTGAGAAATGTATTGAATTCCTCCAAAAAAAAAAATTGTTTTGAAGGGTCTCAGCCTCTGTGGTTTGGATTTGTATTTCAGGGTTTGTCCCTGATGGAGCAGATAATATGCACTGAAGTAATATAAGGCAGCATGGGTGGATATATTCAAAAGTTTCTTGCGACATTTGGCACCTTTCAATGAAAAGCAAGGAAAAACAGACAAATTAATGAAATTAAAGTGTAGCCGAGCAAGCGCAAGACAAATATAGCAGCAGAAAAAGCAGCAAGCAGGAGCACAAAGCATTGTCTGTTCACAGAGATGAAACGGCACAGAAAGCAGGGAGAGAATAAATGAGATGCATATTAAATTACTGCTACAATTATACTGTTAATAATGATGTGCAGAGACAGTCATCTAATATCTGTTTAAATTTATCCTGTGGGCGAAAGTAATCTTTTTCCCACTACACAAATGTAGTCTATTTAGTGATACAAATGCTTGATTTTAATTTCTTATTCACAAGAACGTAAATCAAGTGTGACTTCCTATAAATAAACTGTTATACTAATGCAAGCTGAAAAAAGAAAAGAAATAAAATTTAGAAAATATTTTAAAAAAATATTTCTCTATTATTTTTATCTATTTACCTGTTTATTGCAAATAAACAGGAAGAAACATGGATTGAAGGTCTTGGCTTTTTTTTTCTCGAAACAAGAACAGAAGGCAAGTTTGCACATGTGAAAGGTATACAGTGTTAAAAGTGGTGTGACACCGGACATGAGTGATATGATGACTACAAAGTTTTCATAAATAACCTTGTTTGCTTCTGCTATTTGTACCAGGGCTAGAGTTGTCCCAGCTAGAGCTGGGAGTTCAGGACTGATTGCCTGTCATCTACAGGATAGTCTGAGGAAAATGAGAAACAGGAACAACCTTAATAAAGTCAGATAACTGCATCTTGGACTGCATCTTAGACAAGAAGGATGAGCTGATAGAATAGAATCATAGAATGGTTTGGGTTGGAAGGGACCTTTCAAGCCCATCCAGTTCAATCCCCCTGCAAGGAGCAAAGATATCTCCAACCAGATCAGGTTGCTCAGTTCCTCATCCAACCTGGCCTTCAATGTTTCCAGGGATGGGGCAGCCACCACCTCTCTGGGTAACCTGGGCCAGTGTTCTACAACTCGCATTGTGAAAATTTTTTTCCTAATATCCAATCTAAATCTACCTCCCTCTATTTTAAAACCATTATCCCTCATCCTATCACTACAGGCCCTACTGAACAACCTCTCCCCATCTTTCCTGTAGGCCCCCTTGAGGTACTGGAAGGCCGCTATCAGGTCTCCCCAGAGCCTCCTCTTCTCCAGGCTGAACAGCCCCAACTCTCTCAGCCTGTCCTCATAGGAAAGGAGCTCCAGCCCTCTGATCATCTTCATGGCCCTCCTCTGGACCCTCTCCAACTAGTTCATGTTCTTCTGATGTTGGGGGCTCCAGAACTGGACGCAGTACTCCAGGTGGTGTCTCACCAGGGCAGAGTAGAGGGGGAGAATCACCTCCCTCGACCTGCTGGCCATGCTCCTCTTGATGCATCCCAGGACGTGGTTGGCCTTCTGGGCCGCAAGGGCGCATTGCCGGCTCATGTTGAGCCTCTCGTCCACCATCACTCCCAAGTCCTTCTCCTCAGGGCTGCTCTCGATCCGTTTTCTGCCCGGCCTGTATTTGTGCCTGGGATTGCCACAACCCTGGTGCAGGACCTTGCACTTGGCCTGGTTGAACTTCATGAGGTTGGCACGGGCCCACCTCTCCAGCCTGTCCAGGTCCCTCTGGATGGCATCCCTCCCTTCGAGCGTGTCGACGGCACCACACAGCTTGGTGTCATCAGTGAACTTGCTGAGGGTGCACTCTGTCTCAAGGCTCCAACAAAGTTGTTGAACAGGGCTGGGCCCAACACGGACCCCTGAGGAATGTTAGTAGAACTCTTGTTTTTTCATATTGTCACATGTGACACCTTTTCTGCTGTGGTAACCACAGCACTAACATCACACAGCTGTTCTTACATAAGCTTGTCTCATATGTAGTAGTATTATCAAGAGTTTTGTTTTACACTAACTAGTCTTTCTTAACTACAAAAATCAGTTAAAATCTTCTGTACAAAGATTTTTATTATTGGAGTAGCTAAGGAATGCTAAATTCACTGAATTAAATAATATAACTATGCAAAAATTTATTAAAATATGTTATAGTTTTAGAAAGAAAAGTATATACTAAAAAATCCAGCACAGAGCTTATATTATTCTTATATATTTTACTTATGTGCAGTCCATTTCTTTTATGGTATATTACAGAAATTGTAAAAATGAAAACTCAGTTAACATTCTGAGTAACTTGGCATAACTGAGTTTCAGTCAGTTCTTGCCATAACCGCAGCTACAGATCCAAAACACATCTGTAACACTCAAAGCTCCCACATATGATAAATTTCCTGTTCCGGTAGCTAAAGAAAAGAAAAAAAACCCAGATCTGAGGAAAGCTTTTTATAAACTGTAAAAGACAACCTAGCAGGTACTGAGGTGTGTGAACACAGACTGGCGAGAGGGCAGAGGGCAGGGTTTTTTTATGGCAATCCTCTTTTGTTATGGCAATCCTGTGCTAAGGGCAATGTAGAATTTTAATTGCCCTGATGGCAGAATTAGCACATTTGTAATCCCTTACCGGCTGAAAAGTGCAGCATGGTCATATCTTTACGTCTACCAATATGAGAGGTGCCACTCTATCACCTACGGGACCAAACGCATCCAACTATGTTGATGTCACAGTGATGTGCATTACAGGTACAAGAAATAACAGATTTGGGTGGGACAAGAATCATAAGAAAATAAGTTGGCATATACAGAGGCCATCACATCTGCAAAAAGAGACATGGAAGTGTTGCTTCTACTCTGAGCAACTCTGTTGGGAATTCAAAGGGGATAAAATGCTGCATCTCAAAAATACTTGGAATTATCTTTTTTTTTCATGTTCCCTGGCAAAAGCAGGTAGAAAATAAAAAAAGATGTTTAAATAATGTGGCTTTGTAAAAATTAATACAATCAGAACCCTGCAAAGCAGAGGTGGCACCAGAAATGGGCTTTTGTGCTTTTGGGCTTTCCTTCCTTTTCTGATGGACTTAAAGTGAATGTTGCCTTGCTACTGAACATTATGAGGTGAAAAGTGAACCTCTGGCAGACAGCCAGAAGCTTCAAGATATTGCATGTCCTGACCCAGGACAGATATCCACCTCCAGGAACTGACAATGAGGACTTTTCTCAGCTCCTTCCCCTGAGGGAAAGGGACCCTGTGTCTGATGTAACCAGATGGGCTACAATGGGATGGAGCTACATCTGTCCTGCTTCTTAATACAAAATGAACACAGATGGACAATTCTGCTTTCTCAGAGTCTTTCCAAAGTTCAGTAAACTGTCCATTTTTTCTTGTGATTGAGGAGTAATAGAAAAATGTTCCCTGAGGTACCACCTGTCCGCAGCCCAGGACAGTATTCCCCGTGAGGGTAACCAACACATATCTGACGCAAAAAGACCTTGGCTTGCAGGAGTAGGGATAGAGGCAGCTTAGAGGTCTTAAAAATAAGTCTAAATTTCTTTAAAACTTTGTTAAATACTCTAATCATTTCTATTTGTAATCCTCAGTGTTGAGGACCTGCTGTTGAGCTGTTCTTGCTCTCCCTGAGGCTGTCACATTGAATTAACGAGTGAAGTCCTACCGCAAGATCTCAAGTTTTAAACTTCAGATCATTATTCTTCTTAGATTTTTAATGAAAATTTGTCCTTCTCTAAAATGTATTCTCCAGATCTTTAGTAACAGCTGAAATACATGTTGTTGTTACACATGCAGAGCACATGCAGAAAATGATCCTTAAGAAACAGGAAAACATGCTCCTTGCAACAACTTTTGACACAAAAATATCTGTAAAATTATCATTCTTTTCTGCATCAGCTGATTTAATATGTAACAACACTTAAACCCAACTGTACATACCATGCTATTAAATTTCTTAAAATGCTTCTTGAAGAAGACTTCAGTAGTCCAGCAACATTGTCCTGGGCATGCTTTGGGAACTTATGCTAAAACTGTTTGAGGCATATCAAACTGTTTGAGGCATATCAAACTAAATCAGCAGATGCTATTTCATAAGACACCTGTCAAGCAGAACAAGGAGGTTTTCATACAAAAACTATCATTTTTGGCAACTAGAAAATCCCCCAGCAGAAGGTGGCACATTGATCAAATGCAATCATTTAAGACTAGCTTGTAATTTTTGACATCTAAAGCAGTACAGTGAGTTAAATGTCCACCACTGGATACTTAAGTGTAATATTTCCCCTAATCCATACCATGTATCTCCTATCACTTTGCTGGGCGCTCTGGATCCACTTCCAAGGTTTTAACTTAAACACATGTCATAGATTTGCTAGGTTAGCCTTGGGAGAATTCACAAAGAACGAGTAACTAATATAGACTTCAAAATACTGGTAAAAAGTGTTATTCAGAGCAGGCTCTCTCTCTTCATCACTCTAACTCTGGAGGACTGGCATGGGATGCAGTGAGGCTGCTTCAGATTTATATCACCATCACAAAAATAAGAACAGAGAACCAGACGCTTTGCAACAGTAAGCCCCAGTTTGAGCGACTGCAAATGGTATTCCATTCTGCTTTTCTATGGCTTTAGTGTTGCAGAAAATCTAGTACTGTTTGGTTTTTTTTTTCACCCAGCTGAATTCTTGGTGTGAAACTCAGAAATTGATTCAATACTCTTGATAATTTGACTGGAGCATGGCTTTGCCTACTTTAGCTTTTTACCAAAAGTAGAAATCAGTAATGAAGATGATTATAATTGTTTTTACTTATCAGTGGTCAGCAGTTTCTTCTAGGCTGAATGAAAGATAATTATTCTCCTTGGTTTAAACAAAAGCTGCAAGGTTCAGATATACCATTACACTGGAAAGCCAGGAATGTTTTAAAACAAATTCTTATTAAACACTCACGGCAATCCCAAGCCAAATACAGGCTGGGCAGAGAATGGATCAGGAGCAGCCTTGAGGAAAGGGACATGGGGGTGCTGGTGGATGAGAAGCTCAGCATGAACTGGCAATGTGCACTTGCAGCCCAGAAAGCCAGACACATCCTGGGCTGAATCAACAGGAGCGTGGGCAGCAGGTCGAGGGAGGGGATTCTGCCCCACTACTCCGCCCTGGTGAGACCCCACCTGCAGTACTGTGTCCAGCTCTGGAGCCCCCAGCATCAGAAGGACGTGGACCAGTTGGAGAGGGTCCAGAGGGGGCCATGAAGATGATCAGAGGGCTGGAGCACCTCTCCTGTGAGGACAGGCTGAGAGAGTTGGGGCTGTTCAGCCTGGAGAAGAGGAGGCTCCGGGGAGACCTTATAGCGGTCTTCCAGTACCTCAAGGGGGCCTACAAGAAAACTGGAGAGGGACTTTTGACAAGAGCATGTAGTGATAGGAGAAGGAGTAATTATTTTAAACTGGAAGAGGGTAGATTTAGATTAGATATTAAGGAAGACATTCTTTACCGTGAGCATAATGGAGCACTGGCCCAGGTTGCCCAGAGAGGTGGTGGCTGCCCCATCCCTGCAAACATTCCAGGCCAGGTTGCACGAGGAACTGAGCAACCTGATCTGGTTGGAGATGTCCCTGCTTCTTGCAGGGCGGTTGGATCTAGATGACCTTATATGGTCCCTTCCCACCCTAACCATTCTATGATTCTATGATTATGACATTAAGCACTTTTTTTTTTTTCAGCACAGAGTTTTAAGATGGAATACTTGTGCAACAATACACGGAACTGCACTTATCCGGTGTTGTTTTCAGATTGCCTTCTGTTCAGTATTTTCTACAGCGAATTAAACATGAACAGGAGGTTGCAGCACCGCAAGTTCCCAGGCTCTCCTATACTTCAGCAATACCTCCAGGCTAAAATGAAATAATGCATCCATGTTTCTTGCCTGAAGCGCAGGTGCTGACAGAGGGTGCTAAAGCAGGGGTTTTTGCATCCCCTCCTTCAATAAACCTGCCACTCTTTGAATCTGCTGTGAAACCAGACGATGTTTCACCAGATCTATGTGAAATCTTACTCCTTTCCAGGGCGTGAGCTCAGATGGTTCCTGCAGCGCAAAACCAACTTCAGACCTACTCTCAGGTGGACTGAAACCCCAATCTTCAGACATGGTTAGGCACTCAGGGCTCTTCAGTTGCAAACCTCCCAGCTCTTTAAAGTCTGCTTTTTCCAATTCGCCAATACGGAGTTCCTTCAGCAATGCTTTTGTCTAGCCATTTTGAGACGAGTAATTTTGAAACTGTTGTCGGGAGTACACACCTCTGAACATGTTGGCCACTCTCCATACTTACTAATGTCAATAGGATATTAGAGACATTTCTTAATTTTTTACTCTTTTCTTTAAATGAACTAAGAGGATCTTTTCCATAGAAACTGTCATAATAACTTGTGCTCAAAAGATATCATTAAGTATAATTAGAATAAAGCTGGTTGATAATGACATCATGATGAATTCACTCCAAGATGCAGCTGTGCAGTATCCAAAGAAGTTAGTAAAATGTGGCTACAGGAAATAAATGCCGTAGATGTAATTTAACAATTTACACCCATTGATTCATCCCTTGTTAGAGTGGCCAACAAGCCTCTATTCATGTTGATGGGAGAGAAAAGTATCTGCTAGTCTAGCCATATTTCACAATGCTTGCATTGCGATCTTTAAAAAATTTAAATAGAAATACCTGTCTGTGCAAATCCCTCTATAAATGACAGTCTATCAAGGAATTCTCCATATTTAAAAGTTCCCCCTAAGCTGTTTTGCACTTGACCTGTTGTATAGGTTTAGACCCATTAAAACAGGGCTGACACATCAGCACAAAACAAATTGTGCTTGAAACTGACACTATTAAATTCTAGAGTGCAATCAAGAAATCAACAGTGGTAATAATAAAGATATGTAAAAAAACCAAAAAATACAACCACCTGAAATGCAATGCTCTGTCTGTTTTCACATACCTAACATCTTTAGGGTGCACGAAGCTGGTTCCCATCACTTTGTCAGGTTACAACTTATCTGTCCTAGTTGGGACATACTGACTTACAGTACTGACAAAGATTTCTTAGGAACTGGAATTTTTCAATGGCAAAATTTGCACTATTCTTTTTCAACCTTCAGGGCATTTCCAAACCAATTCAGCTAGATCAAAGTTAGTAAAAATTCCCATTCTTCAAAACTTCTCAGTTTGGCAAAAGCGATCTGCAGCAGGCAGGTATTTTTCAACACACAAATTTCACGTCAATCACTGACCTGAAACAGGGAGAACACTACTAACCTATCTTCCAGTAATAAAGGAAAGAGAAATGTCATGTCAGTGCAGATTCTCAAAGGAAAAGAAAAGAAGATGTGGGCTTTCTGCCATCCTAAATCATCCTACTTTTGCTACACCTCAGTGTGCAGTTTTTATTAATAACTTTCCCTAACAAGAAAGCCCTCCATACAAATTTCACACGATTCACGGTCTAGTGCAGGGATCATTTGTAACGCATCCCTCTCAAAGATGCACATACAGATCTCTATTTTTAAAAAGAGCTCAGCAGAGCACAATTGAGTCCAAACTTTCAAAAAGACTCATTTCCAATTTGATCTCCTAAAAGAGTGTCAGATTTTCTGAAGAGCTCAGTACCCAACAGCTCAGCTCTCATTGTTACATACACGGCCCCACGTTTCAAGAGACTTTAAAATGCGTTGACCTCTTTTGAAAATGTGATTACTAATTTTGGTCCTTCATTGGGACAAGTTCTTTTGATAGTTGATGCTCACTTGTTGCTGCCAAGCTTTTTTTGAAAATATGGCCTTTTGTGGTTGAGTGCATATGCATCAAATAAAATAAAGAAAAAGAAAAAAAAAAACAAAACTCTTAAAAAAGAAAACAAAACCTTTCCATTGACATTCCTGTTTTGAAATATTTTCATTCAGAAGTGTTATTGAGTCCTGAATTTAGCAAGAGAAAGAGACAGACTTTGCTCAGGACATTTATCTGGGTTATGAGGATGCCTGGTCCCTGATTGAAGTGCTATCCTGCTTTCTGGTCAGCTTTGTTTATGGGCTTCCAGCAGCAGCTAAGGAGAAAATGTGCCATTTAATTTGATAGGCTTCACTTGCCCAATCCCAGAGAGAACATTATGCAAGGCAAGAGGGGAGCTGAGGGTTGTACTAGCCATATTGAGCCAATAATATTTTTGAAAGCTTTCTGATGAAACAATCCTAAAAATTTCCAAAGGGCAGAGTTACCTAGCAGATACAGAACTAGGGGTCTTTGTCCCACTTTGAAGTCTCATCTGTCACTGGTCTTTCAAATTAGCTTGAGGAAATAACTTGTGATGACTCCACTTTCTACATACTAAAAAAAAAAAATGTAGATAGTATATGGCATATGGTATACTGTATATAAATAGTGTAGAGACAGCTTATAGATAAGATTTCACCTGCTGACCAGATGATTTAGATGGTTAAGGTTAAGATGGAGGAAGAGAGGCAGACAAGCAGCACATACTTGATAAGCAATTTTCTTTTTTATAATAAAATTAGATTATTTGATTATCATATGCTGCAGGGGCGGGGGAAGTATTTGTACTAAAGAAATACTAGAATAGCAAATTGTAGAAGTGACAAAACTGAGCTGTACTTAATATGGAAGACATTTCAAAAAGTCAAGAAAAATTGAAGTCCACATGAGGTAATTGCATGTGTAGATTGCTAGTTTAGTCACTTGCATTTTTTCTAAAATCTAATATGCATGCACATATGCGCAAACACTAGTGCACCCATGCAAACACAATGCACACACACAAATGCATCCATCCAGAACTCACACAACCACTGCTACTGTGCCAGAATGTCCTGATTCCTCGCCAGGCATCCGAGAATTAGTATATTACAAATGTTATTCCCTATATCGCAAAATTTATTGCCATCATGTTCATCACCCATCACAACTCTGAACACATGAAGTCTGTAAAAATAAAACTCTGATTACTGATTTATGGTTTTATATTTATCCTCTAACAAACTTACTGTCCAGTTACAAAAGCAACAACATTTCAGTGGCAAGAAACAGGAAAAGATTTGACTTTGTAATAAAGGTTCGCTAATCTATGCAATCAAATATAACTCAGAGCAAACCAAATTAATTTAAAATGCATACACACTCCTGAATGCATGTCTATTGGAAAAGGGAAAAAAAATGGACTTGAAAAAATTTTCTATTCAGTTACGCTTTTTAAGCTCAAGGAATTAAAAGCACTTAGAGTTTAGTTATTTTAGACAAGGAACAAGGAGAAAGGTATTTTTTTTCACTGTGTTATAAAGCTAACTCAACAAAAAAGAACAGTAAAACACTATTGCTTTCAAAAGTGACTTGGTGTTGCTAAAGTGTTACCTATTTTGTGCTATCAGCTTTTTTTAAAAGTCCATCATTTCAAAGAGAACAAGGCCTAAGTAGCTTCATTCTATATTACACCTAAAAATCAATGTTAACAAATGCGTACATTTTAAGCTTTGACAGATCTACTCCGATCATCAAAACTGACCTCCCCTGTATGACAGGTCACACAAACTCAAACATTAATTTCTACATTGACCCGTTATTTCTAGCAGAAATATACCATAAATTTTAGACAGATAAACAGTCATATATTCATTATTTCCAATGATGGAGAATCCATCTCATCCCTAGAGAAGCTATTTCATTAATTAATCAGTGATAAATATTTTTCCCTTACTTTCAATTGAACTCTTTTTTGCTTTAAGCTTCTGACCACTGCTATCACAGTACAATTAATTTGTGTACAGCAAATAATTGTACTTACTTCCAGGAACAATTAGATCCTGGAATTATCTAAATTATCTAAAAACTAGCTGAAAATATTGTTTCCAGGTTCAGTTTATAATGCAAAGTTTTGTTTCTCAAATAACTTTGAATATTGACTTTTCCAACATTATTAATAACACAGCAGACAAATTGAGGATCCTCCAAGTTTTACACTATCAATGTATTTTTTTTTTTTCACAGATTAGTCATTACACTGTCCCAATTGAACACTGTCTGATATTCCTGAAATATGTTGCTGAAATAAAAACTAAAATTTTCTGCTAGAATGCAAAATAAAATAATCTGATAGCACACTTAATATTATTTCACACAACGATCCGAAGCCAAAGTCCCCTCCTTCATTAGAAAATTAGATCAGGTTAGGACATGAGAGTTACATTTACTAAGAGGATGCTAAAATAATTTTGTCATTCACATGGACACGGACTGTCACTTAATATCGTCGCAAGTCTTGGGTAAATTCCACAGGGAAAATCTTACTAAAGTCAGATTTGCAGATAACTGACACCATTTCCCCGGCACATGTCCTAGCCTGACCTAATTTTCTAGAAGAGGAAAACCTTGAAAGGGGCTAATTTGAAGTATTGATTAGAGAAGAAGCATCTTTAGCTGTGATTTCCCTGGTGTATTAGGGTGCATGTTTGAATTCGACATTTAAAAAGCACTGAAAAATTTTTCAAAGAATATTGTGATGGCAAATAGTCTTACGAGCCTTTTCATTGTTGCACCTTTTTGCTTTTATTTCATAGTTGTGCCCTCTATAGGACTCCTCTCTCTGTTAAAGTTAGACCCTGTACGAGGTTTTGGCAACAGAAAGGTTGTGGAGCATCCCCAGGATCTTTCAGAGGTGATTCAAAATTATAGGGATGCTTACAGTGCAATCAGGGACTCTGATTCTGGAGAGGCTTCCAGCTGCGTCCTTTTAACTCTAGAAACTGGACTATAGTTCATATGCATCTACGCGTGTGTGTGTGTCTATGTGTGTATATAAATACATACATAATAGTACAAGTATAAAGGCACTGTAAGCATGGACATGCAAACACTTCTGTATGGAGGGTAACATAAATTATCCAAGAGACATGGCTTTCAAAACAAAATCCTCACCCAAGATCTCATGAAATAAGATATTTACATCAATTCCACCACAAAGTCTGCGTAACTTTTTCCGCCCACCCTGCCCCCCGAAAATAACAGTGTTACTGACTTAAGGGAGACGACATCTACTCAAAAACCGAGAATGGGTGAATTGGTAATGTTCTTGCTCTGGTTCATGTTGTTGCAACTGTTCTTCCAACAACTTGTTTTTAAAGCAGGAGTCCACTCTAATGGGATGGACATTAAATGTAAGCTTCCAATTTGGACTATTTGGGAATGGTCCACAGGCTAAATTAAAAACTGTGGCTTATTTTCTTTATTATCTTTGGAATTATTCTAATAGCAAGGACAATTTTCCCCTGAACTACAGCTTGCTCATATTTTAACACGGACTGAACTTGGATATTGTGTCTTCAAATAGTAAGCTCCCTGCTTTTATTAGACAAAACATTACTGGGAATGAGTATGATTCAAATATTCTCTAAGAAAATGCTACCACTATACATATATATATATATATATATATATCTCCATATTTGACAAAAATAATTGCTCTGAATCCCTGAAAAATCACCCATAAGTGAGAAAGATTCAGACAGAAGTGCAAACAGCCTTCAGTTTCATCAGGATGTGTTTGCAGATGATTTATGTTGTAAGATCTCAATTCTTTTTCCCTAAGAATAAAGTAAATACAAATTTGTATTTCATGCTTTGAAACTCTTCTGGAATAAGGATAACTGAGTTGTTCAAAATAACAGGAGCTATTAATTTAAAAACATGTTTGATAACTCTAAAAACTCTAAATCTCTCTCCCTTGCCCTTTTGAAGCATTTCCCTGCTGTTGAGAAGCAGGGAAAAATATTAGAAGTATTTCATAGAAATTCTTACTTTTAAAAAATACATTTTTTTTTTTCACATCACTCTTGGTATATTTTCACAGTACCAGTGGGTAATAATTTTATATTTAAACTTTAATATCAAATAGCTTTAAAAAAGAGTTTATTTCGGTGTTGTATGGCCATCTCCATGCCCACATCCTTGTCCATGACCATGCCCACGACCGTGGCTGAACACATGTTTTGGAAGAATGGATGGGGCTCACTTGACTTTCTTGGAGGGAGAGACCACAGTCAAGCAAGTTCCTGTGAGACAGCTGGGCAAAATCCCCAGATCTGTGCCCTTTAATGTCTCAGTTACACTAACAATTACCCATTCTACCAAATATTATTAGTGACATATCTGGAAAGGGCCTTAATGCATTCTCTTCTGTTTAACATTATCTGCATTTTTTGTTTATATTCACCCTGTCATCATATGGCACGGACATGACAGCTGACGTCAGAGAAGTTCTGTCTCTCCCTTGCCATTATTACAGGCTGAGCACCTAAATATCTGACCAACTTCACCGATGTAAAACAGGATTGGTTCCTACACAACAAGTGGAATAACATGGATAAAACCCAGCTCAAATTTGAGAAAAATCCAGCTCCACTGCCTGCGATGCACTTAGAGCTGTGTGTAAAATTCATGACTGAGTGGAGGCACACAACGGGCCAAAAATCAGTTGCAGGAGCGTAATGAGTTATGATGCGCTGCTTGAACTACTATCACTAATCAGGTGTGTGGTCTTTGCCCACTCCAGTTATGAGGTAATTAAGCCACAGTGCAAGAGATTCAATTGTGTTCAATGTGCATCTTAACATCTTTTTAATTAACAAATCTGTTTCTCAGAAAGCAGTGCTAAGAAAACATTTTTATACAAGATAAGGGTTTTAAGTTTTTTTTTTCCACCTTGTGCTTTCTCAATTTGACTATGAAATTCTTTCCCTCTTATTGTATAACTGGCATAATAACTATTCACATTAAATTTCTTGTAAGCAAGTAGGCATGGGCAGCATAGGTACACCTAAGGTAGGTACAGATGGCTGAAGAATTGTAGTCAGCAAATAGCTATCAATGTATTTCTGTCAAACTGGGAAGATTAAACCAGTGAGACCTGCAAGTTGCTGCCCAGGGTCTGGTAGCATTTGATTTTTAATTTTCATTAAGGACTTGGTTGCCATAGTACAAAGTACGCCTAATAAATCTTCAGGCAATAGCTAATCCAGAAGGACTGCCAGTTGATTGGAGATGGGATTAGAATTCAAAATGACCTTAACAAATTGGACACATGACAGGAAAGCATAGGATGTTCTTCAACATATGCAGATGCAAGTTATTGTCCTTGGGAGGAAGTAGCCAGGCAAAGGATGCACCAAAGGAGAACAGACCAGGTGAAGGACCTGGGACCTGCACAGTGCCTGAAGGTGCCTCAGCCTTTGCATGGACAATGTTGGTACAGCAGGGTCTCATGGGAAGCAATAGCCCCCAACGTGACAATCATACCTTCCTTGCCCGTTTTGCCACCCTTTGGCTGTAGCTTTATGCTAGGGGACCCAGTAATGTACAGGGACAAAGCTCAACAGTCAACCAACGCACGGCACCCACCCATCATCAACACATACTCCAGTCAGTGCTAACGGCATCACAAGCAGGAAAACAACCGATACGGAGTCTGAGCAGGATTTAATGAAAACAGTATTCTTACTCTGCGAAAAGAAAGTACAGGTGGGAAGGAACCACCTGCAGCACCAGAGAGGACACCCAAGGTATGATGCTCACTTGGAGACCTCCGATGCTTCTCTTCCTGACTGGCCATCAAGGAGTTTTCTCTCTCTCCATCTTCTCTTATTTCTTTTCTTTTTTTTTTTTTTTATTTTTCCCCAAAAATAACTTCCACCAATAGCAGACACATGCCTTCAGCTATAGACCTTCCTAGTAAATTTTCACAGGTAAACTTACCTCAACACCCTTCATGCACCCTTAAGACGTAGCCACTGTATGCTGCCAGCTGAGCCAGTAATAGCACTGGCAATAAAGGCAAAAGCAATAGGGTGATGTATAAACAGAAGTATGGCCTATATCGTAGCCAATTAATGAACTCAAAGGCCTTTTGCCAGTACTGATGTGGCCTTTCATGTGCATGATTTTTGATTTTATGCACTGCTCCCAAAGGAAGATGTAGACCAAACTGAGGAAATTAATGCAAAGGAGAAAAAGTGATGACAAACTGCGAGAGGAAAATATGGAAAAAGCAGGTTTGTTTAGTACAGAAGTGATTCCATGATCAGTTTAAGTGGAAACAATTCACCACTACTGCCAAAAATTGCCCTTGTTCCTGAGTCGGTCTGGTGCTCTATCTCCTCAGCCTACAAAACATAGCTTCGTTTTATTCCTTTGTCTTAGTTTTTGGTTAAAACGTGACTCAAATCCCGACTTTGAGAGACGATAGTGAAATGTGGCTTTTGGTGGCAGAAAGCTGGAGAAAACTCTTTCAACATGAGAGCAGGCTAGATCATCCTCAACCACGTGTGAGGTCTCAGCCTGAGAAAAGGCAGCTACAAGGAACATGGTAAGAGCCTTCAAATATGCAAGAGCTGCTAAAGAAAGTCTGAGAAGAGTATTTCCACGTCTGAGCAAGGATGATTCACCATTAGAAAAAACTCTCAAGCAGTAAGGGTGATGAAACACTGAAACAAATTACTTGGGAATGTTATGGATTATCCACCTCCAGAGACTTCTATGAATGGTTATATCGCAATTAGTATAGGTGAGTTACTCGTGTCCTTGGAAAAAGCATAGACTTCTGTCAGCCTTTGGTTTTGTGGATGAATGGAGATAAGCCAACAGAAATTTCTCACCACACATAGTTCCTTCCTCCCTTGACCATGAGTCCCCAAATGCCTCCTCTCCACTATGGGATCTGCTATACCATTTCCTACAAATCACAGAATAATAGAACGGTTAGGGTTGGAAGGGACCTTCAAAGGTTATGTAGTCCAACTACCCTGCAAGGAGCAGGGACATCTCCAACCAGATCAGGTTGCTCAGAGCCTCATCCAGCCTGGCCTGGAATGTTTCCAGGGATGGGGCATGGGCAACTTGTTTCAGTGCTCTACAACCCTCAGTGTAAATTTTTTTTTTCCTAATATCTAATCTAAATCTACCTCCCTCTATTTTGAAACCATTACCCCTTGTCCTGTCACAACAGGCCCTACTGAAGAGTTTCTCCTCATCTTTCCTGTAGGCCCCCTTGAGGTACTGGAAGACCACTATAATGCCCATCCATTGTAAGGTCTTAGAAAAGGCAGCCCCTCTACCCCAAGCTCTAATTACTCCCTGTGCATCCAAAGGAAGAGCAGGACCACCCTCTACCCTTCCTCTCACGCTGCCTGTCATGGGTTACATACCACAGTCCACATCTCTGACAGCAGCCAGCTACCCTGACAAAAAATGCTTGAAAGGATTGCTGCTCAGCATTGTCCCAGTAAGACATCTGCCCCGTACTGGGACTGTAGATATGATCCTTTTAACTGCATTTCTCTGAGGAGCAGGGAATAATTCAGCTGAAATAGGCAGTGGAGCACATCTTTCCTCGTTCTCTTTTTAAAGACAATACTAGGGATATCAGATCCCTTTTTTTGTTGTTTCTGTTCAAAGCAAATCCATAAACATCAATAAAGCAGCGGTCTTAAGTACCTTGCTGAAATGTGAATGCAGATGGATCCGAGGTCTAAGTTTAGATTCATGTGTTCTGTTCTTACAGAAGGGAAATGAGACATCCAAAGATGTTCGCTAATCATCTCATAAAAAGAATAATTCTAAAAATACAACTTTACTGAATATTTTGCAAAGATCTAAAGCAAAGCAGATTAATAAAATCATAGGATATACTGGCCTCAGATGTTAATGTTGAAGACAAAGAAGAAAAGAACAATCTTCCACTGAATTTGAGGAAGATCTACACCCTTTACAATTTTTATGATAATTACACACGTTTCAAATGCAGAAAATCTACCTGGCAAACAAGCCTGACCTTTTTTTAAAGGTCACCAATGTCATTAGACTTATAAGCCTGGGTAAGTCTAATTAAAGCCGAAATGAATTTCCAAGTGCAGATTTAGCCATTTTCTAACAAACTTATTGGGTCTTCCAGAGTAATCACTGGCTTTTTTTTTTTTTTACATTTCTTTCAGCCTAACAACCCCAATCCTACCAAAAATCCCCGCCCTTTCTGTGTTTGATTTTTGCCTGCAATATCTAGCTGATCACGTTATAGATAACCAGCTGCTGAAAGCAGAAGCACTGGGCAATATCTTCAGGCTGGATGCCTGCCAATGGTGGAGGAAAAAAGTTGCGCACTGTGTAGTAAACAAACTAAGGACCATTTTCCTAAGGACATGTGCCCTGTGCCCCCTCATTTTTCCTGCTGCTTATCCACCTCCCTCTCCTATCCGCTATTTTCCATGCCTGACAGCATATGCCATGATCATGTGTGTGCTGATGGACCAGCCAGCTCCTGCATGCTGATTGACCAGCTGGCTGTGGCCTCTTAGAAAGGACAAGGACCTGAATAATAACTGCTTTTGCCTCACCAGGGAGCACTAATTTGGGCTTGCATTTTCCATGCTGCCCTCAGTTGGTTGGACGCTGCCAGCAAGAAGAGGATGGCTAAGTTCTTCACGTCATGGCTCAATACAGGTCGCTTTCTGTGATTAGCTGCCAATTCTTTATAGCATTCACAAAAAAATAAATTAGTATCTCTGAGCCTTCTGGATGGCTGTCAAAACTGGCTAAAAGTTTAAGAATTATTCAGTGAAAACTAACAGACAGGTAGTGCAATTATCATTTTCCTAAGAGTTGGGCTGATAGTATGTGTACAACTGCACTTATGTGCAAAATCAACACTCAAAATACAGGATAAAACACGAGTTTTGGTGACTTCATACATTACCATCTGTCAAATGAGTCACAGAAACCAGCTGAATGCACAGAGCCACCCTGTCCCAACTGTGAAATAAAGCTTATTAGCTAAAACATCAGCACGGTTCTGCAAACCTGTACCTTTGCAGATTTGGGTCTGAGTTCTCCACTATCTCCATTCAAGCATTTACAATTTTCTTCCATTTTGACATGCAGATTATTTTCAACACAAAGTAAATTTTGGAGACAAACTTGGCTTTTGCAAACCTGCCACATGATTTTACACTCTTGAATTGATGTTTCTTATGTGGCACAGTGACCCTAATCCAATTTTCAGACACAATATATGGCCTTTGCCAAAGGAAAGGAAAAATTCCAAAGATGACCTTGATGCACAAAAGAAACACAATAAATATGTTCATTTTCTTAAAGGGTTGCTTTGAAAGGCTTACCCTTTTCTGTCCTCCAACAGGTAATTTATTTAACAAGTCTGCTAATAGTAAACCATTACATCTTTTGAAACATTTGCCAACACTGGCTCCTCCAGACTGTTAACAGCATGGGAGCACACAATGACAGGATAACAGCAACCAGATCTGAAGTAGATAAATCCTGCAGGCTAGCTAAAGTACAATAACAAGGACTGAAACAAGATTTTAATACGCATAGTGAAATATAGCCTAGCTCCTGGGCTGGTGGGTTTATTCCCATAATGTTAATCAGAAACTCTGGAGCCTAGAAAACCTCTAATAGTCCTTTAACACTCATTACATGAAATTGGAGATGAAATTTTTTACAATCAGAGTTGTAGAACACTGGCCCAGGTTGCCCAGAGAGGTGGTGGATGCCCCAACCCTGGAAATGTTCGAGGTCAGGCTGGACGGGGCTCTGAGCAACCTGATCTGGTTGGAGATGTCCCTGCTTCTTGTAGGGGGGTTGGACTGTATGGCCCGTAATAGTCCCTTCCAACCCAAACTATTCTATAATTCTATGATTCTATGAATATATTGTGTTTTTATTGCAATTAAGCAACCCTTCATTCTCCACAACTTTACACCTTGACTGATCACTTGCCGTGTGGTGTAAAGCCATGACTGAGTAGACTGACAGAGCTTTCCTCCACTGCACACCTTGCACAGCTGATAGTGATTACACAAGGTGCTCAGAGGAAAAGTACTGGGCTGCCAGTTCCTCAAATATCTCTTCTTTCTTGATGTCCATACTTGATGTCCATACTTCTTTCTTGATGTCCACTCACTAACTTGATGTCCATCATATTACCAATAGTATCAAATTCCCCTTAACACAAGACCGAAGCCCATGAAGTACTATCCCTCTTCAGTCCTCGCTCGGCAGCAGCCAGGAACGCTCACTGCCTTGCAGAAGCCAACTGCACACTTGGCTGGTTTGAACCTCCTCCAAGTCAGCCCGATTTCAGTGCTCCAACAAACAAGCTGGTGATTCTACAGATTCCCAGGTGTCCAGGAAAACCCTACCATCCTAATGGTCATAAATGACAGATTTTAGTCTTTTAGTCAGGGAACTGGTGTAAGATGGAAACAACTTATTTTGTTGGCTTAAGCACATAAGCTTTTGTTAGTTTAGCTAATAAGGTTTATTTTCTATTAGGATAGCTTTACCTGCATTGCTATGCCCAAAAAATGCTTTTGAGTGAAGACTAGTTCAGATAAATCAATTTTATTCTAGCTTCTGAAGAATTCAGTGGCTACCTTCTTGAAATCTTGCCCATCTCTTACCCACTGCATTTTTTAAAAGGCAAGGGTCAGTAACAAGATGGAAATGTTTTTTAGAATGGGAAGGCTGGCAGCCAGTATGGCACAAGTATTGGTGAAGCAGGTGGAGCTCCCAGCCAATGGCCCAACACACACGTGAGAACTCCTCAGCTGGGAATGTGCCTGGAAAGCACTGTTCTTTTTGGACGACATTTCACACGCCATGCAAAAACTCTTCATGGCTGCATTTCCAGCCTTGTTTTTTAAGCAAAGGGCAAGAAGCTGCCAGCTCTGGGACTTGGTAGTCTATGAAGAAAGGGAGTGTCAGGAAAAACACATACTTTTTCAGCACAAGTCCTCTTCCATTTCATTTACATGGAAATGGAGTGGAGGAGAGGACATTGAAAAACAAGCAAGTAAAAGGCATTAATAGCAGGGGAAGGCAGGGAAACATCTTTACCTTCAAAAACTGGGCTAAACTTAAAGGCAGGCTCTTGAGATTTAAGGGGAAGTAATGGCTATGAATAAAAGAAAGTTTAAACTATTTGGCTGTACAAGTAGAGGTTTCAGAGAAAGGATAGCTCCTTGGTCTTGCACTGTGAACACCAAGAACATCTTGGATGTCTAGGACATCTGCCACAAAAAGATAATATGTAAAGAAAATACATTCCTCTTCCCATTCCTGCACAACGAGCGGGGAAATAGGATAAAAATATTGGACAGCACAGTACAGGCCAATACAGAGACCTGATTTAATACATAATCTTTCAGCTCTCTGCTTGGATGATGCTATTAAAGGCCTTCACAATCAACGAATTCCACTTCTGCTGAGGAAAAGAGGGAGCCTGAACAAATCAGTAGTTTCTTCAGAATTCGCAAATGGCAAACAAATTAGTGAACCATTAAGCAAATGAACCTGATGTTCTGAAGAGGTTCTTCCCAAGTTGTGCTACTTTTCGACCTGAGAAGGCAGGATCACTGTGGCGCCCATGACGACAGCTTCTGCCTTGCAGGAGGATCAGATGTAGTTTGTTTATAATCCAAAGCTCTGGTGTAACATTGGACATGACCTGCAGGAACACAGCAAGTGAGAAACCTCCTTCGTAGACTTGATACAAGGAAAAACTTTTTTACAGTGAGGGTGGTGGAACACTGGCACAGGTTGTCCAGAGAGGTGGTGGAAGCCCCATCCCTGGAAATGTTCAAGGCCAGGCTGGATCAGGCTCTGAGCAACCTGATCTAGTTGGAGATGTCTCTGCTTCTTGCAGTGGGTTGGACTGGATGGCCTTCAAAGGTCCCTTCCAACCCAATCTATTCCATGATTCTCTGACTCTATGCTTCATGAATATCTGGCCGGAGACCCTGATTTACCTGATTTATCTGCTGAGATCTCCAGTGGCCCAGAGTGACTGTAAAACTTTATTTCAAACTTTCTTTATCTTTTCTGCAGATTAGTTGACGCCTTTTTTTTTTTTTTAATTAAAAAAATAGTAAAATCTGCAATTGCTTTTGTGTAAGGAAGCTCCTTTTCCCCACAGCAGTCCTTGCCAAGAAGGGCACCACCTGAAAACTAACAGGCTAAATAATAACGCGAAGTGTCTTCAGCTTTCTGTTTATCATATGAATAGAAGCAGCACTGGTCACAGTAGGCAGGGCCTTAAAAGGAAGACATAAAGGACATACACACAGCTTTGTGTTGGTGTGCGACAAGCTACGCAGAGACAGAATGTGAATAATTGCATCAGGTGTGTCAAAACAGCAGCAAGCATGGGAATGGTGCAGATTACTCAAAGTTTCTCAGCCATGGCTCCCAGGCAAATAGGGAAAATGTGCACATTTGTAAGGAAATGGTCTTCTGTAGATGAATAAATTTTAAAACCAAAAGGAACTCCCTTGTCATCATCTCTTTATGCCAAATCATATTCAGATCAAGAATGTGTTTATGCAGCAAAACAGAGCCAGCAGATAGAGAACAGACTTAATCTGGCTACAGGAGTCACAAAAATGGGCCAAGGTGAGCTTCAGCCAACGTAGCGGGAACGTAAGATCCTAGAAACTGTGGATCAATATTCTCCTGGATATCACTGCATTGTGCCTTGATTACCAGGCCTCCATATTTTTTTTAACTTAAATTAGCATAACTGAACTAGCACTGGCTACATTTTTAGCTTTGTTTTGCTGCATTGCATAATTTTCAAATTAATATCATCAATGTCAGGCTCCACCAAGGGAAGTGCTTGTCACCTCCTCACATTGGCACAAGGATAGATGAAGTCCATGGATGTGGCTGGGACAAACCCATCCCATCTATGCCAAGAGGTAAAACAGACATAAGCTTTCTCCTGTGATATATGCCAAAGGCTGTCACAAGCCCATTCCAGCAGCATGCAAAACCAGACCTAGACAAGCGCTTCAAAAAGTGCAACAGAGTGCAGGCAGTCTTCATACAGTCTCCAGCTTGTCTACAAGGACAACGAAAACCCTGTACTTATTTGACCATACAGCTATTATGATGATAGATGGAACTCTGATGCATAGGTGTCATTCAAGATTTGAACATCTTAAATGAAGTAAGTAGTTCTCCAAATAAACCAACTTACACTTTCATGTTGTAGGTGCTGGAAGGGAGCTCAGACTTCTGTTGATTCTCTATTTCTTGAATGACACAAATGGTTTTATGTTTAAGATCTAAATGCTAGCCTCCCTTCCCTCCCCCCCCCCCCAAAAAAAAAAAAAAAAAAAAAAA
>WHYT01017245.1:212534-231678 GCA_009806455.1 Tetrax tetrax
GGGGGGGAAAAAAAAAACCCCCCTCCCCCCCCCCCCCCCAAAAAAAAAAAAAAAAAAAAAAGAGTTGAAACAGAAATAAAACAAATCCAAATTATACTTTCTTGAACATAGGGGTTCTGGGATTGCTCTGTTAAATTTGATGCTTTTGAGGGACTTTCCTTCATCCTCCATCCTTGTCAGTGTTTTCTCAGGGTAATTGATCTTCTCCTAGGATTACAATGGTTTGTAGCTACATTCCAAATAAGTTTCTCAAGATAATGTGTGCATCTCACAGCCTAAAAAATCTACAACTTCTTTCTAAAGCAGCAATAGCAAGTCTCAGGAAATCACTAGCATTTGACTGAAAATGCATCATCCATCACTATGTATACACATGGCAATGATGAACCAACCAAGAAATACTGGCCCCTACACTAGGGTTCTGAAAGGATTTACAAAGCATAGTTTATTCACAGAGACACATCCAAGGAAATATCCCCGGGAATGCCAGCTTTTTCCACTAACGTCTCCTTGACAACTGACAAAGATGTTATAAAATGAGAATCTTCTGAGAAAGAAGAGGAAGAGAAAAAGTTGGAACCTCGGAAAGCTGAGGCACCTGGGGGTTAATTGAATTATTTTGGGAACTTTAATTGGACACTGAATGGATAAACCCGTAAGGACAGCCTCTTTAGGATGCAGATGTAACTCCTCATCTGTTTAGGTTTTGGTCAGCAAGACAAGGAGAGCAAAGAGGTCCTACAAGTGGAGGAAGTTCTAGGATGTCAAATCTCTCCAGATGAAAGTAGCAGTGAATCAGCAGGAAATTTCTGTAGCTCTTCAATAGACATAAGGGCATCTAATTAGCAAAAACCCCCTATAGTTCCATGAAAGTCAGCTTCACCAAGGGGACTCATAGCAGCTAAAAATCTGTCTCACAGCATTTCGAAAAACAGCTATGTAACTTTGACGGCTATTACAGTATATTGTAATATTAAAAGGTGGGGATTTTCTTTTGCCCCATAGGAAAGAAAAGCATCTTTTCTTTTAGCACAGGAGAACAGACAGCAGACTCAATGTTGAAAATTCCTGTGATACCATCCCTGCAGATCAGGAAAATCTGCTCATCAGGCAAATGCCCGCAGTGAGAGTTTTGACTGGCTAAGGACTCAGCCTCAGAAGACTAAAATTGTAATTGATATGAATAATTTTCAAAATACTAAAGTTTTGCTTCACTTCCAGTAACGAAAGGAGTCTGATAAAGATAATAGTAATAAAGATGCCTCTTCTGCCCAAGCTTCAAGAGAGGAAAAGACCAAGGTGATTGTAGCTACTGCTCTATAACTAATCCGTGTTTTCCCCTTACCACCTACCTCAAAAATAAAAAGTACAAGGAGGAAACGGCAGGGAGACAGATTAAAGTGCAGCTGGGTGGCCAAACGGCTCGATTTGCTCAGACATCTCGGAATCTTTCATTAAGATTTACATCATGATGCTGACCTAAGTGGCAAAACAATTTTTTCATAGCAGAAGGAAGAAGCTAGCAGTCTCCGACTGGGTCACGTAACATTTCTCATGCTTACAGCAAGTCATGGAGTCCTCCTCATGTGACTGGGACTGACCAAGGGATGTGTCTTCTTCGATTTCTCTGAAGCAGAGTGTTTTTCATGTGATAACTGCATTGCTGCTTATAGTTGAACAAGCAGCACACTGATTTCATCTGTTTCCCTTTGTGAAACAGGCAAGGCATTAAACAACAGTGCAGTTTAAAAACTTTGCTCATACTAACATCAAGGCTTTTGTGACTTAACTTGCCTTCCATGTTAGTGATAACGGAGTTTTACTAAGTGAGATTAGGACCTCTGGAAGCTTGGATACATCTTATTCTTCTGCATGGAGACTACTTCCACCCTGGTCCACCGTCCTGCTTCCCAACACGACACAACACAGCTGTTCAGCATCCAGGTCTGCTCCAGATCCAGCAGCCCCCACACTAATGTTAATGGTGCAAAAGCACTTTGGCACCAGAGTGATGTGCCAACAATGGAAATAATTGCACAGCTGCTGAAATTACACCCACTGAATATTCTACTCAGAAAGGAAAGGACCCTTGTAATCATAGAAAAAAGGGCAAAACCAGTTTCAGGTACTCAGCATCAAAATGAGATGTTTAATTTTTTTTTTGTTTGTTTCATGTTTATACCCTGACAGGACAGAGCTGAGTCACGACAGATCAGTATCAGGTATACAAAAGGTAGATGTCATGTTCTCACCCACTTCTGATGGGAGTGAACTCTTTTGTAGGATGCTGAGCAATTCTTAAGTTGTTAGGGCTAGAAAGTGTTTTGCACACTACAGTTGCTGAATATCAGACAAGAAAATGTGTTTTTATAGGAAAATTGTCTTGCTAAGACTGTTTACTGCTACTGTACCACACATTTTTTTATGACAAAGGAGTAAGTTTAAATTAAATCCTTATTCTCAGCAATCACTGCAAAATAAAGACAACTGCTCTCTACATCAGGGGGATGACTTAATGACACAGCGGCATTTGTGAGGTTTTCCTGTCTCCATACTTCCCTAATTCCTCTTTCTGACTTCTTGATGGGCATTTTCATCCACTGCCTAGTCTTCCTCAGTGCACGGTTAGTCCAGCATTCATTCCTGCATCTCAGGGGTTTGTTTCAGCTCACCAGTTACTGCAGCAGGTATCTCCCAGCCACCCTGGATAACCTGGTTTGGTCACCCTTGATAGCCCTGATTTGGCACGTTATTTGGCCAATCACTTGCCATTCATGATGTAAACAGGATCCAAGTGCCCAAATACCTTTTAGGATCGGAGTTGTGTTTGTACTCAGATATGCTGTTTTCCAACTTTGGGAAGCATGGCTGCAGACTCAGACACTTCTGCTGGCTCCAGCAGAGCCCTTCTGACTTGCACCTGCCGAGGAACTGTCTTGAGAGCCTCTCAGTCATTTGACAGGCACTTTATCTTCCCAAAGAAATTATTATTCAAGTAACGTCTTCACTTAATCAAGTATTCTTCTTAATGGAGACAAAGGGCCATCTGCCAGGGCATCTTCATTAGGATTCCACTGTATTAACAGTAGCTGTGGGAAGATCAGAGCCAAGCAAACCAAAACAGGTTTTCTTCTTTCTCCTTTTTTTCTTTAAAATTATTAAATGTACAGGAATTGTCTTCCCTTGCTCCTCAGCCAGGGAAAAAAAAAAAAAAAAAAATAAAAAAAACCTTCCCAAACCTCCTAAATCCCACAACTTAACTTTTTGTCTTTCCACCAAGTTTAATCACAAAAAAAAAAAAATCTCATCAAGAGCTGATTTAGTGCATGAAAACAGGGCCTAAGTTTGTGAATGTAAGTAAGTTATCTGAATTTTTGGTCTGTAACAAA
This sequence comes from Tetrax tetrax, assembly GCA_009806455.1. Classification (NCBI taxonomy): domain Eukaryota; kingdom Metazoa; phylum Chordata; class Aves; order Otidiformes; family Otididae; genus Tetrax; species Tetrax tetrax. The sequence goes on from WHYT01017245.1 coordinate 215,924, forward strand.
CCAAGCAATCTGGCAGCTTCACTGGTTTGGGATTTCTGCCCAGACATTTGCATGTCTCTGGAAAAAAAAACTCTTCTGTGGTATTTAGCAACATGAAAGGTGCTTCATATTTTAGCAGCTGAGTAAACAGTTTTTATAGACATTTGTGTATGTGTTTATGGCAGAACTGATGGTAACACAGCATCAAACCAAACCCCTGCACTAGGATTTTACAGAGAAATAGAAAGAAGTGCTTCCTTTTGAATATTTCCAAGTGCTCATTAGCAGCATTTTGGAATTGGTTTTCAAAATTGCAAAATACAAGAGCACATCATACAGAAAAAATTCATTTTGGTCAGGTCAGGACTAAGAAAAGTAAAGTTTTGCTCAGGTAACCTATCAAGAAACAAGCTGTCATGGACTAAACTGGTTGCTAAAGTTCAGCTGTCATTGTTAAAAAGATTAAAAAAAGACATTTCAGCACTGTGTTTTGCTTGCTTAAATGCAACGTGCTATCAGTGGCTAAAACCAATTCATTTAGAGAATGATTAACATAAGCAGCAGATGGCGAAATGACAGTATCTTCAGCTATTAAAAATATTAATCAAAGCTAACTGTGAGAAGTTGTACATGACCTAATCATCTCCAGTGCCAGTTAAACACCTTCTGAAACTGTTTGCCAGATACTTCCCCATAATACTGAAAGAAAGTATAAAAGTTTTTTTTCAAGTCATTTACAGATACAAAAATTTCTAAAAAAAAACCCTTTGTGTATCTGGATGAAACTGAAAGATTACTACAGGTGCACAGTCAGGCTGGCACAGTGACTTTCATTTTATTTCAGGAAAAATAGTATTTAATTTTATCAACGTGCTTGATGAACTTGGAAAATTAATCGTGAAACCATCAGCAGCAGCAGCATCAGGACCCTCAACTTTTTAAATAAATTACAGTTCTTTGTGGGAGAGGAAGAGAAAAAAATCGATTTTCTTTCTGCATGAACATAATTACATGACTAAGATATTGCTAAAATAAAAGCAAAACCTTTGTGCATCTTGGTTAGTTAACACAGTATCTTTGTCCACTATTAATAATGCATGTGACTGTTTAAGGTAAGGATAACCCATACGCTGTAACCCAGATGAAAAAGATTAATCAACACTTTAGAAGCTGTTTCGTTCTCTTGGGAAAAAAAAAAAACCTAAAATACTATAAACTGAAGACTCTATATTTTAACTTCGATATGTTGAGATATTCCTTCTTCAAGTGTTCCTTAGCATTGCCTTGTTACTTTAATTGAGAAACCTTATGAAATCTGATGGTTCTTTACTTATTTATAGCTTGTGCTCACGTTTATGCAAATAGGGAAAAAAATCCAGCAGTATCCTTTAAAAAAAATCACAGACCTGACAGAATCTACAAAAGAGCAATCACAGACCTTTTAATGCATTCTTCCCAGAGGGAAAAAAAAAAAAAAAAAAGAAGGAAGGACAATTGCAGGCAAAATTTCGCAATACAATCGCCTTGAAAAGGCTACAAATATTTCTCGCAAAATAAATATTGTCCATTCCTGTCAGCCTTTCCAACCTCTTTTGTGTTCCTGGAAATTGCCAGTAATGAAAACAGAGCGGAGCCAATCACATGGTTGTATACACTGCTGCACTGTGGGAGCTGGGAGCCCGGCATTTAAAATAAGCCTTATGCATTATGCATAGAGTATGTATGTTTATGTAAATTACCGAAGGCGGAAGTGTATACTAAAGCAGAATAAGAGGTAAAACAGTGATATTTAAAATAGCCTGCTTAAATTGTACCTTACCAGAGTGTGTATATATATATATATGCACACACACTTCTTCTGTACCTCCTAGTCAAAAATGAGGGCAATCACCTGTTATGTCCTGTATGGAAAACAAATATCCTTTCTGGCTTCTAGGACAGATGTATTTTTCAACATTTATACTGCAGCAAGTATATAAACACAAAACAAAGTATGTGAGCCTTTCAGTCATTCAGAAAGGCACTGAATGACTGAGATTTGGTAGCGCTACTTTTATGGAACTTATACATTTAAACCTATAGGACAGGAACAGTCACCTGAAAACTTACAAAAATAGAAAAAAAATAATCTTAAATTCACTCTTTCAAACAAAACCAGAACATTTCTAGGTCAAGGCTCCTCTTTCTGTTCATTTACACTAGCTACTTTCAAGGCACATATACCATCTTCTGAAAGGAAGAGGTTTAGAGAAAATCACATTCATTACACAAACACAGGCAAGGATTAAAATGCTAATTTCATTCAGCATTCAGAGTGACAAGGGGAGGAGGCGGAGGAGAAGGAGGAGCATTTATGTAAAAGAGCTTTCTACCTTGCGGTCGACTCTGCAGCCCTCTGCAGCTGAGTAGAACACATAGCACAAACACATTGATTGTTCTTGGATTCATACATCTGCAGGCAAAATTTAGTAACTTCCTTCTAATGCGTTTAAATTTTGTGTTCTATCCTTTCAGAAATATATATCGTACATATATGCTATATATTATACGTTATACAATATTAATGAATATAACACATAATATATTACACGAATGTTACATTACATGAAATCATTCTACTTTTCATTCTTTAAATAAAACTGCTGCTTGACCTACGCTGGGAGCATAACTTACTGAGGGACACCGGCTGTGTAATTACACATTTATTGGGAGCAGCAAATTGTTTTCCCATGATGTATTGCAATTTTCCAGTAATGCATTATCACAAAACCAATACCTTTTGGAATACTGCAGATTTACAATTTACACCTCAAATAATCCAAAATCCTTTAAAAATATGAGTATTTTGAGTAAATCCTGAGGTATCCCACACAAACCAGAGGCAGAAACACAGGAGAATTAGGGTCAAGGTGGTTGATAGGAAAGAAGGTTTTTGAAAGACATTTTTCCACTTTCACAGAGCGCTGATTTTTGAGCAATTAGCACCAGGATTATAACATGAAAATATCTCAGAAACTCCATTGTTGAGCTGGTTTTAGGGTGTAGAAAATACTGTGGGAGGTAGTTGGACCCATAAGCCCACACGGACAAGCAACACTCGGTGAGTAACTGACTCAAAACCAAACATCTCCCTCCAGAACACTGGTCCATACCTTACTTTTCCTACATGTACTTATGGATCAAACACCTCTCCATCATCATCTTCCTACACGTGTAGTGCAGAGATCATCTGAGAACACCCATACACATAGGCAAGGGTTTTCATTGTTGTATCGGAGCAACATCGCCATGAATGTCAAAAATCCATCGGGCAAGGAGATGAGGATCTATATTACTACGTCAATTCTCATCTCTCAGGGCTGTAGTGAGAAACGTTCAATGCCATGAAGTCTGAGAATAGCGTGCTGTAATTAGTTTATGCTGTTAACCCAATGATAAGCAGGATAAGAGCATCTTCTAGAGAAGAACTTTCTGCATTCAGATCTCTCTGAAAAGACTTCGTGCTTTTGATGAATGTGTTGTACCAAACAAGTCTGGCAATCTCAAATATCAACAGTTTGATATATATATACACACACACACATATTAAATTTATATCAGATAAATGTGTATTATCAGAAAGAATAACATATATACCTTTCTGATAGTATTGTCACTGTGAAAGGATTGATGGAGATACTTTTAAGGAGATCAAACTATGTTATGCAGTTTTAGGAAGCAACATAGATATTTAAACCTCTGCTGAGGCTGAACGAAGGAAAAGAAACACAGTAAAGGTTTTGTTTTGACTACAGTGTGCACGGATTTTTTTTTTAAGAAAAATTATTAGTGTAACCATTAAGAGTTTTAAATTCCAGGCTGATATCCTAGAGTCTTTCAGTGTGTTTTTTTTTCTTACTTAGGCAATTTAGTTAATGGTTGTGTTTCTTGTATGTTATCTCTTGAGCAGCAAATTTAGCATACTCATCGTGGTTCAAGAAGGGCAGCTCTCAGTCTTCCAGCCTAACACCCTTCCTAGCTCTGAGTGTCATAGCTGAAAAGCACTAGGACGTGTCAAATTAGAAAGAGAAGTTCTGTTCTTTCAGAAAGGTCTCATTGGTATCCAACATACAGCTCTGGAAGGCTGTAATAGTTGACTACAAAGCAGAGACATTTAAATTAATGACATTTAGTACAGAAAGAATTTAATACGTACTGTGCAATGGTCCTCTTTCAGTTTATGGTGAATGCAGTTACAGTCAATATTTTTCAGAGGCAGATGTCCAATGGGATGGTTATTAGTACAAGGCAGACTCTGTGGGGTTGTATGGAGAACAATGATTCTCCAATAAAATTACTTTCACACTCACTAGGGAGTGATGTGATCTACAATTATCTGGGCACAATATTTGCAGAATTTCACACTCTCATTTTAAAAATATTTGTAGAAGTTCCAGTCTTGGAGATTTTATTTGGACCACTCAGAGATATGCCTTCAGTGCAGAACGACTGTGGAGTCTCTAACGCTGCTCTTTCAGGTGCCCAGATAACGTGGCAAAGCAAAACGCTGAAAAAATACAAGTGCTAGACAACAGGAAAGCACTTGGTAGTTACATCTAAAACTCTTGATGACCCAACTCTTGAAGAGATCTTCTGTATATGAACATCATCCAAATTAAGCAGAAACCTTGCACTATAACTCGAGTCAGTAAACCCTTGGTGAGAGGGCAGCTGAAGAACAGGTCTGGGCTCATATTCCAAGCCATTCTGTAAGACTTGGGAGGGTTAGATCCAGACACTGTAGCTTAGCCAAAGTTGGAGGATGTGGGTAGGTCAAACCTCATGTGCAGTGGCACTACAACAATGTACTCCACTTGCTACACAGGCATTGACTGAATGAATAATAAACAGTAATAAACATAAAGGCATCTCCACTGGCGTTGGACTAGATGACCTTTAATGCTTCCTTCCAATCCGAACTATTCTATGAAATACTCTACAATTTCTAAACATGAAGAAAGACAGAAATACCAAAAATTGGGGTGGTTACAGAATATTTGCAGGATTTTTGTTTATGAAAACCTCTCTCTCAAATGTATACTAAGCTGTAACGTAAAAACGGAATTGTTGCAAAATGCCAGGAATTATTCTGCAAATTGTGCTTCTCGCTGGCGTGAAGCTGCAGCTGATTTACATACAGCATAGCTGGAAATGAAGCGATGTGACACACAGGGCTTCACAAACATCAGACATTCCTGCTGCAAATTCTACCGGCTCCAACAAATAAATACTGCCACTTATAGATCAAAGGCAGCATTGCAACTCTCATTTTTTCACTGTAAAATTCTAAAAACAGTGGGTTTTCTTTAATGGGATTAGGACTAGGAATTTCAAGATCACAAGACAATAGTTTCTCAAATAAACTAAAGGAACACCCTTTTAAGTTTATTACGGGGAGAAGTCTATATTTTCAATCAGACTGCCAGGATTTCAAGGAATGAGAAATTGTGCAGTGAAAGGATAAAAGTCTTCAGGGACTTGATACTCTGAGCAAACAATATGTACACGAAGCTTATTTTGTTATTTAAACAACATTAACACAATATCAACTTCTGCCGGCACTGAAATACTGTGAAGAAATAATTTCCATGTCTTCCTACAGAAATGTCCTCCTTGAAACTTGCAGATATGTTTATAGAAAACACTATTTTAAATCATATTTTAGGAAAGTGGTCAAGTATCCTTGGATGCTGTAACACCAATGCTGTATTAGCAATAAAAAAACCCCATAAAACTTACCTCTTAAAATATCAGAGTAAATTTATGGTAGATGCAGAAATTACTGTGTAATTTCTAAGGTAATTTCCAGGGAGATAAACTAAATGATGTTTTAGATAAACTAAAGCAGATGTGATCCTGGTATTTGTTGTTCTATATTTGATAGCAAACAAGTGGCATCATGATCTCTTGTATTAGCATATATAACTGTGATTACGGAGATCACTAATTCTGCTTCTAGCAGCAGATAAGAAAGATGGGAGAACTATGATTACAAAATAAATTTCTAGATTTTGCCAGTCCCAGATCTTCTTAATTTCCCAATTAAATGAGCCAGGTTCCACCAGCAACTAAATATTCACAGTCTTGTGACACATCAACAGGCACAAAAGCAGCAGGATTTAGGCAATGGCATAAGGTAGGAGCCCAGCAAAAAGTAGAGAACACAGTTGTTTTCACCCTGAGGATCCTAACAGCACCTCAGGGACATGTGCTTTGTCCTCCAGAATAAATTCAACATAATTTTGATAGTTAAAATTTATTCCTGCTGGATTATCCAGTATACTATCCACTTTGGCAATGAGCCTTTCCAGTTCCATGTTTCAGGAATTAATTTTGAATACAGAGATGGAAATATGCAGCATCTATCACACCTCTCTATCAAAGAATGTTATTCCTTACAGTATCTCCTGAATATTGCTAATTAACATGCAGAACACTCTACACTGAGCAGAGATGACCAATTAGCACTGGAGTCCTGTCTGTCAACATCTAAAAAGTAACCCTGTGCTTTCATTTCACATAAGTCTGTTTTAATTTGGGGATAAAAAACAGTAGCTACCATAAAAGCAGTCTCTAATGCCATGAACACAATTCAGACAATGTCAGTGCTTCTGAGATCTCCTCTTCAAGGTGGGGACAGGGACAAAATCCAGTGCTGTATAGCAAATCTGTAAGGAAATCTGTATAGTCTGGGGACTCCAGGATTAATTACTGCAGTCCGTAGGATCGTAGAAATGCTTCTGGAAAGGGTTTCAGGCATGGCTAAACTGAGTTCATTGTACCAAAATAAAGTGTTTGTAGCATACTTAATTACCAGAACATTTATATCAGCAGTTGTATCAATCACCTAAAAATATCGAATGATAGTAGGACAACAGCAATCACAACTTTCATTTGATTTGAAGTAGATTTGTATCAGGTTTATAGTTTTACTCACAGGACAAGTGAAATATAAATTTAATAATAATACCATTGCAAAGCACAGCTTTTAAAATCCTCCTACAGGCATAGATACCTATATGTAAGGAACAGACTAGCTTTTTCAGATTTCTCTTTCGAAAAGATCATAAAAAGAGTGGAAGACAGTAGAATTTTAATCAAATGAGAAAACATGGAGAGAAATTTTCTGAATGTCTGTGAATAAGCTCCAACATATTTTGTAATTTAACTGCCTCCTAACCTATTTCTGCTGATTTTCAATAACACACAGTGGCTGGAATCCCTTCAGGTGTCTAACAGCTCCGATTTCTGCAGCAATTTCATTTTGGAAAGTCAATTCCCTCTCTGAGATAATCTTATCCCACCGTTTTGTGCATGCACTAGAAACTTTGCAGCAAAGGCAGAAGGTGGGGAGAATACTCCTAAGGTCGTAGAATTATTTAGGTTGGAAAAGACCTCCAAGTTCATCGAGTCCAACCGTAAACCTAACACTGCCAAGTCCAGCACTAAGTCTAAATCATAGAATCACAGAATCATAGAATAGTTTGGGTTGGAAGGGACCTTTAAAGGTCATCTATCTGAAGTGCTTTTCCAAGACAATAAAAGGAGCGCACAGTTTATGAAATTCCAGTGAAGGATAAACTCACTGGTATGCCAATTTACCAATTACCTGTACCCTAAATCACAGATATCTTCCCCTTAGAAAAGAAAAAAAATCACTAAGTTTTGCAAGATGATATAACTTGATTAAAAGCAGAAAAAAAACCCCTCAGTTTTATGACTTCAGTCCTGGCTCTTTACTTTTTTTTTTTGTTTGTTTTTGTTTCTGCTTTTGTAATTAAGGCAGCTACCAAGTAAGTATAATTCATCCAGCTGCCCAAAAACACCACATCTGTTTTTCACTTAAAATAGCAAAAGCATGATGCTGCCATGATGTAAGATTTGCCCATTTTAAGATCACATACAACAAGAGGGTCATAAGGCAATCCTGATGGAAACTAGAAATCCAAAATTAATATAGAGGAAGGGGAGACATAAGGATCTCCTCGTACCTGGGAGAAACATATGCAAATTTAGTTTACATCTAAGCCTCCCAAAAGCTTCAACTCATCCTTTCGGGTAAGAGTGTGGACAAGCATTTGTGAGTTAGAGGTCTTTTTTTAGGGCTGCTCTTTCTACAGATGATATGTTTTTTTCCGCAGGCCTTTCACTAAATATGTAAAGAGGGCACATTAGGCAGAATACAGTATATATAGCAGTAGAAGACTAGACAAATCTGACAGACTAATATATCTGTAAAGCTATTTTATACATCTTTAAGCATTTTTAAAAAATGCATGAGAAATACCATACTCTTAACAGGTACTACATGCTATCACACGCTAAGTATCTGAAGGGGAAATCCATGCTCCCAGGGCAAGCAGGTAGAATCAAAAAGGGCTTGGAAAAGAGAATGTCAAATAGATGCTGAATACGGAGAAAGAAAATGAAATCAAGACAATGCTTCTTGCCGGAATCAGTATACTCATGCAAGGGAAAGCAAAAGAAATCTAACTCACCCCCTACAGAAGACTCACATAAAAAAAAAAATCTAAAGTAAAAAGATAAGGGTAGTATCTTTCCCTCCTTCAAAAGGTCATCTTAAAAAGTAGGTATGATCCCAAGAGAACCCTTGCTGATTTCTGTTTCTTCCTAAAGATCCCATTTTGAAGAAAGAAAAGCTCTCTGTGAATAGTATCCTGCAAATTTTGGCCACTATACTTGGTCTACTTCCCATCTTCCCTGAAACTTAGTATCTCAACCCAATGTTTGAGCCCAACTGAAAAAAAAAAACAAACCAGCAAATAACAAAAAACCAAACCCTCAATGCTGAAGTAATCAAAACTAAATTTCAGCTAGAAAATAGTTTCCCTTCCTTCCACTACTTTGAGAACTTCTCTTCCCCCCTCCCCTGTGCCAAATAAGCTGGGCCAAAGAACTCAGGGTTATAATGGAAATTATTAAACAGCCTTGGCTGTGAAATCACTCTCAGGGCTCCAGAATACAAAACTACATCTTGGCTTTACCAATCTGCACATACCAGCAGCAGACGTACCTGCATGTAGTGCACCCTGCATGGAGCAGAGACCTCACGGCAACGGGCGCTGACAGCTTTTTAAATCCTTAGGAAAACTACTTTTCAGAAGACAGGGTGTGACAGTGATGAAATCCCATTTGGTTTCCATGTGCTCTCAACGGATTACACTTAGATGTCCTTACAGACATAGAATTCTTCTTTCCAGAAGAACCTGCCTTGGAAGAAAGGTAAGTGGGATATTTAGGTGTGAAAACTTAATGTCAAACAAAATTATTTTTCAATTATTCTTCATTTTTTAACTTTCTTTGTATTGCCAATATTGCTGTTTCTTGAACGTTTTCCAGGCAGAGATCACAACTTGCAGAAGGAGGTTCCTAAGACACGAGTGATGAGTGCCGTCTGTCTACATGCAGTACCATCACCTCTCTCTCTATTCAAACGCAAAATCTACTGGCTGTTGCTTTTCATTTTTTCCACCTGCTGAGCTGTAGAGTGCATAATAGAGAGTAGTTGTAGGATGTGCAATAAAATGAAAATGAAACAAATACTTGTGGAAGTTCAAGGTTGCAGAGAGTTTTATATTACGTACTAAATTACGTACGTATTAACCTCTGTACAGTGAAAGTGTCTCCTAGGCTTTCAAGGGGAAAATACTTTTATTTGTAAAATATTTGTGAAATCTGCACACAGGTCATAACAATCTGTATTTCAAATATTCATTTGTAAACATGGACAAAGAGAAATACATTGAATAGTAGAAGGTTTTGCTACAATTGTTCTTGAAATTGGTGTCTTAACGTGCGTTCTCACATTGCCAGGGATAAGATGCACAGACATTTTACAGAAATGTTGTCAGAATCCTTAAAAAAGCATTTTTCACTCAATAATTGTTTGTTCCTTCCAACACCCATGGTAATAAAAATTATTACCAAGAAAATCATAATCACTGAAAAAAAAATAGCCCTATCACAGTGCATATACCTTCACAGCAGTCACAGTACCTGCTGTGCCCAAAATGTTCTCGGTGTCTAAGAGGTCAGCCATAAGGATCACTTAGTTGCCTCTCTGAAAGACAGAAATTGGGGCATTGGAGATTTGTATAAAGTCTTTTTGAGAATGAAAAACCATTATCGTCTCCATGCAAAGTACACAAAGAAATCAGAAGAGTAAGAACCCAAATTCAATTTTTCATTACTTAATTCTCTTAGCTATGTATACTTATTATGTCAGCTGAATTTTATATATTCCTTGCATGTTACAGGAAACCAAAGTGAGAAAGGCATGTTATTTTTTAAGATGGAAAGCACAGGTTTTGAAATAATTAGAGAGTGTAGTGTTTTGAGTAACCCATTCTCTTACACACCTACGGAATGTCTCTCAGGATCAGATGTCATTTTTAGCCAAATGATGGGGTGACACATCTGCATTTCCACAGCCACACAACGTGACATGAGACAACTGGCCTTTCCTTCCTCACCCAGCCCTCCTGCTCCAAGAACCGATGTTCACTTCATCAAACAGCCTGTAAAACTGCTGAGACACAAAACCCTGCTGTCTGACTATATTTTTTTTTCTCCTCTAGTATTGTCCCTGCACAGCTGCACCACCCTAGTTTTATGCCCCTTATGTAAAGACATGGCCTTCAGAAAGGAAAAACTGCTGGATGCAAAGCTGGATCTCCAAGTGAAATATTTACAGCCCTAGGTTTTAGCACTGGGAGTCCTGGCGATGCAGTGATGCAAATCTTTTCAGGATGAGAGGTCTGGACAGGGACTGCCTTCATTCTGTGTGCCCAGTACCAAGTGCCATTATGGCCTTTATTAAAAATCATTAACGACAGCTACTAAACACAGCGCAGAGCAATACTGAAGCGCTCACCACCTCTCATTGCTTTTATAGTTTCCCGCACTTGAATTATCATAGTTCAGCACGTCGCATATGGCAGCATTACTCTACTGAAATGTATATTACTACAGAATGACTTAGAAACATTACAATACACATTTTTAGCTGCTTGGTTCTAATTTTAAGCAGCAACTCAAAATCAGCTCTGACAAATGGACAAAATAAAAAAAAAAGTAGGAAATAAGAGGTTACTCATTATCACTGTTGTCATATACATTACGAAATGCAAGTCTATTAATAATATTTTATTGTTAAGCTCTCTGACAGGAGATGCAAAGTCTCATTTAGTTCTGCCTGCTAAGAAAATACTGTAGAATGTCATTCACCTAAAACTTCAAGACAAATACATCAGTCAGAAACTGATTAAACTCATTTTCAGAAACTGTAATGCTTCCTGTTGCCTTGGTCAGGAGTTTTGACGTGCTACCCATTTTGCAGTCACTGACTGCCTATTAAAAAACTTTAGATCCATTTGTGTAAGCTAGAAAAATGCCATGGTGTCGCTATACTATTATAGTTAATCATTCTCCTCAGACTAATTTTTATTTGGTGCCATTTTGCAAGAACAATAAAGAATAAGAATTTCTGCTTTTCCACACCTCCCCTCACCAAAGAATATTTATGTCAAAATATTTATACAGACAATCAGGGTAGAATTGCATTTGACCATTTCTACAGTTAGCTTATCTAAAGGAATGCTACCATTGGTTAGTTTTTAGATGTTGATATTGGTTTTTGCTCCTTATCTATAACATAAACCTTTATTTCCCTGTGATTTAGAATCATAGAATCACAGACTGGTTTGGGTTGAAAGGGACCTTTAAAAGCCCATTCAGTCCAGATCAGGTTGCTCAGAGCCCTGTCCAGCCTGGCCTGGAATGGAACATTTTTTATATTTAGCAAACACAAAAATGTCTACGCAATTTCTTTTTGTTCTATTTGTTTTCTTACATTATGGAGCAAGTGTTATCTAGTAACTAAAGCACTGGACTGAGTTTAAGGTCAATTCCTGGAACATCTACAGATTTTTACATGGATAAGTCATTCAATTCACATTTCTTAGTGCTGTGGTTCCTATTGGTGATATAGAAAGATGTAACAGATTTCGGTGTTATTGTAGTCTTCTGAGGATAAATTCATAAATACTTGTGAGTTTCTCAACTGTTGTTTGATCTGGTTGTCCATGGGGATAGTCACTGCAAATACAAAATGCAATAGCAAATGAAATAGCAAATGACCTTGCAATAACATTCTTGACATTACTATTGCTCGTGATGTCATACACTTCTAAAAAAGAAATTTCTTACAAATGTATTTCAGCCTGTGGCACTACCTCGTCTAAGTAACTGCTAAACCTGATGACCACATGGCTCCCAAACTGTATTAACTGCAGGCATTTAGGAAAGGAGTTTTGAATCTCCTGGGTCCACTGCCATCACTGGGAAATTTCTCATCTCTATGTAAGTTTATTTCATTTATTTAAAGTCATGAAGTATTGCTTTCCTCCATATTAATTGCTACTGGTCATGTCACTGTCATGATCTCTGGAAGAGATAATGTATTTTCAACCACTTTGTCTCAGCAGTGTAGTGAAAACAGCCACTTCTTCATAGCAAAAAGAGAACTTTTCTTACTAATATGTTATAATCTAACAACCATTTGTCAGTTTCCAGATGCTTCCAGCTCCTGTGGCTTGCTGTAATTCCATCAGGTACTGAAGATTCAGAATCAGATGCATAGCATCCAACTCCGTTATCTGCAGCATTTAAAGTAAATGCAAAAAAACCCTCACATGATGAGTGCAGAAGTAGTTTTGTCTGCTTCCACGTGGCTGTTGTTGCCACAACATGTAACATCCTCCGAAATCCCTCGTGCAGCTCGCCTGGCTTCCCACTACCGCTGGCTCAGGGATGGACAACATTACAGCACGGCTGAAGCACAGGGAGAAGGATGAGACCAGCACACCAGACTTTCATATACGTAAAGGCTTCTTCTAATGCTATGTCCAAAAGCACGTAAAGAAATCATATAAAGTAACTTTAATTTTCAGTATTTACATGTCTTAGGGCAGGACAAAGAGTTCATGGATCTCTGCAGGCTGTACCCACAGGGTCAAAACAAGTGTCAGATCTTTAATAAGAGCAAAGTGTCTTTATCCTTTCCAATCACTGTGCAATCACATAACAATTGGAAGTCAGATCTCAGAAAGATCCAGAAGCAAATATCCCTGAAATTTAGCAGAGTTCACATCAAACTTTACCTTGGCAACAACTTCTGCCTTTACGTTAAGGTGAACCAAAGTCTCAGCTCTAAGCACTATATTCCAGTACAATTCAGGTCCAGGCTGGGATCTCGTGTTGTGGCTCAGATTTATTTACAAAAGTGGTATCTGTATCTGCCCGTGCCAACTCATCACAAAATTACTGACCCACATACTATATTGGCTTTTCATGATCATAAACCTTAAAGAAAGTGTTTGAAATCTCAAAAAGCCTAAACCAGAGGCGTTCAACATACATCTTCTAGGCTGGAAATGGCCTACTTGTCCTATTTGTGTCAACTTCAAGACAATTGCTTATTCTGCAGTATCTAAATGCTCTCACTTTTAAAGTACATTTCAAGCACACTTGATTCCAAAGAAATTATGGCAAATGTGCCACAACAGCACTTCCAGAATATGAAGACAGCTGCAGAGAATGACTCAGAGGTCCACATCCTCAGTTTCTTCTTAACTTTGGCGTAGCCTCAGTCCAGAAATCCAGTGATGACTTTTCATCATCAGCGTCAATAACTTAATTATATTAATATGAGTTGACATATGGGGAGTGAAGAGGGTGGGAAGAATGGAGCTGTGAAGAAATTAAAAAGACACATCACGAACATCAAGGCAACGTCAGGAAAAAGAACAGAGAAATAGAGAAAGAAAAGCAAAAAACAAGGGATGGAGGCAACAGAATTGTCTCCATGAATGATTCAGGACAAGTTAGTGAAGAATGGCAAAAATAACCAATCTCCTCAAAAAATGCCAGCTTTGGCTCTCGGTCTTCAGGCAAATCTTCCTCTGAATTCAACAGATGTCTTGCATGATATCAAAAGGAGCACGCAATCCTGATTGCCCAGAATTCAGCCCTCACTGCTGAACGAATGTGACACCCGTAATTTAAGAAAAAACAAACATCTCTGCCTCAGCATACTTAAGTTTTGATCCCATGACCAGTGATTTCTTTCAGACCATACACATAATGTGCTTTTGAAGTTATACATTATTAAATGCAAAATGTTTTCCTTGATATTTAAAATAATGCAAAGGTTAGGAATTACAAACTGGTTTTTTTCTGGTTCATTTTTCCCTATTTAAAGTTTGTGTTTTTACTGAGAATCCTAACGTTGATGTCTCTGTATTGCACATTTAATGTCAGTGAATTATAGCTATATACACACACACACATTTTTATACTGGTTTGAACAACCAGTATATTTTGCTAATACGGAAGAGTGCTCCTTTGGTAAAATAATAAAACAAAAAAAAAAAAGTGGAAACCCTTTAGAATAGTTTTTAAAAACTCACCCTATGGTAACAACAGGACTGGTAAGATCACAGCCACAAGCGAATCCCACTGCAGTGAAGACTGGAAAAATGCACAGTGGCTGTTTGCAGGATCCTTATGCTTTAAGTGTGACAACACATGATGAAGACAGTAAGAATCTAGCTGGCTCACACTGGAGGCAACCGAAGTTTTATTCTGAGTTTAAATAACGGGTTACTCACTTATTCCTGGTATGTGGCTGGGGCAGAACATTTTTGAGATCCTGGAAAGCTATCAGTTATTTTTACAGGAGAGTCCCATGCCACAGGCCCACTCACCCCATCTCTCTTCAAGGAAAAAGGACATCACAGACAGAAATTCCCAGCAGACTGAACCTCCCCGGGGAACGAGTGGAGTAAGGAGTCACAAGAAGACATAACAGGTGAAAACGTGACTGAACTCAACTCATGGCTGGTTTGAAGTGCAAAAGCTCTGAGGAACCAGAAGCAAAAGGAGAGTTCAAGGATGCAGAGAACTGCAAACTTGGAAGAAGCCAAAGAAAAAGAGTGGAAGAGATGCTATCCCCACGATGCCAATGTGTCTCATTTTGACTTGAGGATTATTATTTTTTCTCTTCCTAAACTTCCTCCCACAGATGTCAGTGCTTCTTCTTGACATACAACCAAGTTCTGGAAACCTGTCCATCAAAGAGCAACAAACTGGGAGAGCTCTACCCTGTGTACTATGTACAGCAAAAATACATATTTGCTCAGCAAGTTGTATCCACACTGACGAGCCTTCCCTACCATCAAACCACAGCGCCAATGGGATGACTTTTATTATTTCACAAGGTTTGCTCCGTTATCTCACTACTTGCATAATTCCGAACAAACATCCCTAATGTCAATGTCATTGGCCTGCCTATACAGAAGCAGCTGAAAAACTACGAAGAATTAAAGTGGCAAGAGGGAAAACACACAAAATACTGGAAGGAACTGTACAATTGGTACAGCAATGGGACAAGACACTGCGACAAGTTGTTAAATCACCTTCACGGAGATATTAATGGAAACCATGCATCAGCTTACGGGATATAATTAACAATAACGAAATGAACCCTGACAAAAGATAGGACTACAGACTAGAAGAACTGCTAGAAGACAATTTCATCTCACATATTTATCTGAAAACTCACCAAGATTGATTTCATTTGGTAGAACATGAAGGATTCCCTGTTTGTTTGGTTTTTTTTTTTTATTTTGGTTTTTTTTTTTTTTGGTTTTTGTCTT
>WHYT01017245.1:241437-300023 GCA_009806455.1 Tetrax tetrax
CCCCGCCGTTAAGGCGCGCCGCCGTAAAAGCGGACCGCCGTAAAGCGCGGAGGGGGGGGGGTCCCGCCGCCATTGTGGCCATGTATCACAGCAGCACGCAGCGGCGGCACTGGACCTTCCGCGGCGAGGAGGAGCTGGCCCGGTGCCGAGCCGACGCCAACCGCAAGTTCCGCGGCAAGGCGGTGGCGAGCGGGAAGGTGCGGGGGCAGGAGGGGCCATGAGGGGGCGAGGAGGGCCGGGCCGGGCCGGGCCGGGGCCGGGGCGTTGCGGCCTACTCCCGGTCGGCGCTGCCCTGAGGGGAGAAGCTGGGATTGGGAGGGGGAGGAGGCCATGGTGGAGCCCCTGGGTCAGGCTCAGCTTTGCCCTCTCCGCCTGAAGGTCCAGCAGACCGACCCTGTCCTTCTGGAGCCCCAGGAGGAGCTGGCGATATGCAAGTACTACGAAAAGCGGTTGCTGGACTTCTGCGCCGTCTTCAAGCCTGCCATGCCGAGATCCGTGGTGGTAAGCAGGGGCTGCCTGCTCGGTGCGACTGGCGCTTGGTTACCGGCTGCGGCGTGGTAACGGACGGAGCTGCGGGCTTTGCCCCCTTGCCTGCTTCCTCTTCCTTCGCTTGCTTGAGAGCACGGAGATCGTTCAAGTCTTTTATCGTCCAGTGCAGTGTTCTGTGTTTAAATCCACTTGCCAGCTCTGTTTTCTGAGCAGTGCGGCTGTTTGAAAAACAGAGGGTTATTTCTCAACTTCATCCATTTCTTGTGGCTGTTACACTTGCATGGATGACTTTTAACTGTTGTCTTTTTTTCTTCCTTAAGGAAAGAGTAGAAAAAAATCTTGACTGTGATTGATCATCCAATAAAATGATCTCTCTGTAGCTAAAGGAGGCAGTCTCAAAGTTGGGCTGTCGTCCAGTTGTTTCTCAAGCATTGATGCTTGTCTGACCACAAAGTGAGCTGGTTCAAGCACCTGTACTGGCAGTAAGATGACCTAAAAGGGAAGGAAAAAAAAAAATAATCTTTGAACTAACTTATCTTGAATGCAGAAGAGTGCATTTCAGAAAAGAGTAGGGACTTACAGCTGAACCAGGGAGTGAATTTGTGTTTCTTTTGTCACCTAGCCATTAAGATGTACAACCTGTTTTGTCCCCCGTCAGTTCTGTCTTTTTCTGGCAGTAGTTCTGGACACACAGAGAAGTGTAAATGTCAAACACGTTGGGAGACTTACTGATTTAAAAAGTCCAATCTCTAAGCTGGTATTACTCTCAACTTCCAGGATAATTTTTTTTCAGTCTTTGGTTTTGAAATTTCATTTAAGTATCAGACTTTTCTCTGGAAATTTTTTTTTTTTTTTTTGTCACTTTTTGGGCATTACCTTTGTAAATATATATCTGAAAATGGAGGGAAAGATAATTCAACTGCCATTTTCTAAGGCTCTTGCAGGCATAAATGTGTTAGACTGTGAAATATTTAATGACATGGCATTGTCTGCATCTTGGTGCCTTAGTGTATCCTGTGTGTCTATAGCATACAAACTTTCCTGTTCTGTTTTGTGATATTCTTTTAAAAATTTACTTACGTTTTTTCCTTAGTCTGTTTTTGCTGCTATACTTACTTTTCCCTCCCTTTTTTTTTTTTTTTTTAATGTAGGGGACAGCTTGCATGTATTTCAAACGCTTTTATCTGAATAACTCGGTGATGGAGTATCATCCTCGGATAATAATGTGAGTTATCAACACATCTTGAGTTATTCCGTCAAGCGGAACGTTAGAGATAACAATCTTTGTGTCTGTAAAGGCTTGAAAAAAATGAGAAATTAAATCTGAGAACCTAAATACGATAAAGACACTTTGAGCTTCCGTTTGGAAAAGTTTGCTGTGTTCAGAACACGGTGTTTTGAAGGTCTGAATTTTCTGGAGAGAGCTCTTGGTAATAAGACAGATGCTGCATATGTCAATTGTTCACTTTTTTTTCCCCTCCTCAAGGCTCACGTGTGCGTTTTTGGCCTGTAAAGTAGATGAATTTAATGTGTCCAGTGCACAGTTTGTTGGTAACCTTCGAGAAAGCCCTCTTGGACAGGAAAAAGCTCTTGAACAAATACTGGAATATGAACTACTGCTTATTCAGCAGCTGAACTTCCATCTTATCGTCCACAATCCATACAGGCCATTTGAGGGATTTCTGATTGATTTGAAGGTAGTGTTGTTTTTTATCTGCTATATTCTCCGTATACTAACGTTACACAAATCTGCCATGGGTTGTGTTAGAAAACTTTATTTCCTTTGTGCCTGTGATCTTAAAAGATCTGGTTTCTGAAGGGATAGGCAAATACCTGAAAGGAAGTCGATTTAGTTGTGGTCTTTAAGCACTTTTGATTATTCTTGGAATAAGAAGATGGGCTGCTACTTTTTAGCTTTACAAAATATTGTTGAATTGTGTGCTTTGAGCTTGTGAACCAGAGAATGATGAACAGCCACTCACTTTCCTAATTATTTATTTATTTTTTTTAGACTCGCTATCCAGTGCTGGAGAACCCTGAAGTTCTGAGGAAAGCAGCTGATGACTTTCTCAATCGTGTGGCTCTGACAGATGCGTATCTGCTCTTCACTCCCTCACAGATAGCTCTCACCGCTATATTATCCAGCGGTTCAAGAGCAGGAATTAATATGGAAAGGTAGTCTTTTCTTTTTGCATTATAGGTATGAAACAGTTTATTTGCTTCTTGTATAAGATTGTTTTGTTCTAGACATTCTTAGCCAGTAGAAGTGTATATTTACTGATTGTTAACGCTCTGGTATGTTCTTTAAGTATGTTACACAGCTGAAGTGGTCTGGTTTTTGGTTTGGTTTTTTTTTTTTTTTTTCTATTTTCAACAAGCCGGTGATAAATGCTATTAATTGATGTCTGGGTTTTGTATTCCTTTGGAAGAAGGAAAAAAAATTTCAAACTGATTTTTCCCTAATTAGAACGGCATAGGATTTTCAGACTCACCTTGAAGATTAGCGTGAAGAAAGTAGAAATTGAGAGTATGAAACACCTGAAAAATCAACTAACTTAAAAATCTCACTTTCTTTTTTTCTTTATCTAAAGTTGCAGAGTCAAATGAAATTACACTGAGCTGACAGGTACAAGGCATGCAGAAACTAAGTGCTGTATTTGGCTGGTGCAAGTGTTCAATTTGTGTAGAAACAGACTAACCACAGGGTGCTGTTTTTAATCAGTCCCTTGTTCCCTTTCTGTGGTCTGGTGTTTGCAGAGGCATTATCAAACACTTTGATATCATTGCTGAAGGGTTTGTTTGGTTTAGTAATTTTTTTTTTTTTCAAGACAAAACATGCTCTTCAGAACAACAGCTGAGGTAGGAGCTGTAAGTAGCTGTTTCTGGGGTGTTGTAATCACACAGCGTTCTGTATGAGCGTTTTGCATTGAGAGTGTAATGCCTGCCGGCACGAGAGCTGATGGTAAATGCAAACGGTTCTTCTTAAAGAAGCTTTCCTTCCACCCGCCATGAATGAACCTGAAATCTCTCTTGTGTGGGAGTATTCTCTGAGTGTCCTCTCAGAACAGTGTGCGAATGTTCAGGTGCTTACTGTACATTGAAACTTGATGATTTTGTGCCTGAATTTATCTTCTGTGCCACTTGTGCCAAAATTAGAAAAGCGTGCTAACAAAACGAACGAGAATAATTAGTAGATAGCATGTGAATCGAGGTATGTGAACTTTATCTTTGTGGATTCATGAGGAACTCAAGTCTTTGTCACCTGTCTGCACCGTGCAGTTGCTGTAACCTTGTCACGTATTGCTTTACGTGAGTTCTGAGGCGCTGGACGTAAGAGAAGCTAGCCTGCCGCTTGGGTCTCGTGGACCTGTGAGTAGGTGGGACAGAACATGGAAGGTTTGAAAACCTGTGGCCCCCGCTGTGTCGTAGTATACGTCAGTCTTGAAAAAGTTGGAGCTTCAGGGAGAAACAGGTGCTGCTGTGGGCTGGCAAATAGGTGGCTCCAGATTAGTTTTCAGTTCTGGTGTCAGCACAAGGTTAAGTAACGTTCTTAAATTCGAGCTCTACAAGAGCACTGATGCTAACAGAGCAGCTCTGTGCTGATAGTAATTGCCGTCTTCGTGGTGCCTGGAGCTTGAGTCTGGGAGCTGCAGCTGATACAGCTGCGTACGTCTGTTCAGTGAGTCTGAACTTAACACAGATTGACTTAATTTACCCGTAAGTGCACTTCCTGGGAAGGGATAGATCTCCTTGGTGGTTGTGGATCTTGGTGAGGATTGTTGCTCGTGTCTGTTGGGGTCTTACCCAGGTGGGGTGTGTATGTGTTAATGTTCTTACTAAAAGGAGGGTTTAGTTTCTGAGGGAGGATAAAGAGACTGAGAGATTCTACAAGACAGCATTCAGCATTTGCTTTTAGCTGCCAAAAGAAGCAGTCGCCTCTTGCAAGCTTTGCTGCCTGTCTGAAGACTACTCTTCTGTCGTGTTTGCTTTTCTAGCAGTCATACTGTGCAGTAGTATGGTGTCAGTATGAAACTTCATAGAATCTTAAATTTAAGTTCACTTAACTCAGTGAGGCTTACTTACAAATATTTAATTCTGGAACTTTGGCTGGGAAATAGTCTTGTCAAGTTCTTACAGAAGAAGAATGTGGCAAGTGATGGATTTTCTTTTTTTACCACATTATAGCACTTATGTAGCCAAAGTGTTCCTACATCTGCTAGAGCTTTATGACTAGACTTAGAAAACAAGACTACATGTCTTATTAACTAATGGTAGCTGCCACAAATAATTATGACACTTTAAGAACTTGCTCTTCCATGTCTCTTTGCAGTTACTTATCGGAAAGTCTTATGCTGAAAGAAGACAGGACATCCTTAGCCAAGCTACTAGATGGCATGAAATGTAAGTAAATATTGGAAAAATATGATAAACACTACACGTAAAGGCAGAAAACCAGCTTTTCCTGAACAACAAAAGCTTTAAGCAGAAGGGTGTGCTACAAGTGGTTTTCTTCACCTCAGGGCTGGCATAAGGTAGGGAAATCGTGGGCAGTAAAACCAACCACCCAGCGTGTGGATTCAGGGGGAGAAAACACTGAGACTTTCTTGTGAGATCAACAAATGAAATTAAAAGGCAAAGGGCCTGATGCTTCTCAGAACATATGTGCTATAGTCAGCTAAGTGCTGGCAACTCAAAAACGAGAGTCTATTTGGGAACCAGCTTGTAAGTCAGGATAAGATGACTTTTGTCAGTCACTGTGTTTTAAAAATTACAGCTTCAGGCAGAAGCCTGCACAGAACTACTTCTGCCACCAGAGGGTCCCTTTTCTGTGCGAAATGATTGACGTTAAGGGCTCTGCCAGGATCTGTGCTTCACTTCGTTTCGCAGCTGTAAAGATATTTCAAAAGATGTTTAGGTTTGCTAGTGTGAGTAAATATATAATGGGGAATGTAGTACTTTTTTTTTTCTTTTTTTTTTTTTTTTTTTTTTTTTTTAATTAAATGAAAAGGCTGAGTTATGAAACTTCTAGTAACTAATCAGTTATTTAACACTTTAGGCTAATGCACACATTTAAAATGGGAGAGTGGTAGCATTAAAAATCCAGTCCTCTGACTAAGCTGATTTAGTAGTGAATGCACCATACAAGTGACCAGGATCTACAAATTAAATTTAAATTGAATATAATAAAAATTAAGATGCTGTTCCCTTTCTCTTCTTGATGACAAAGCCAGTTATCAGGTTTCCATTGCTGCAATTTAAAGGGAATGCTGGGATCATTTATTCTTCACTTGCTTTATGCTGGAACATGGCTTTAGCCCAAAGACAGCTCTTTTGTAAACATATGATGGCTGGAAAGAAATTTTGAAGCATCTGTAAATTACTAATTTTACAGAGAACTAGTGGTAGAGGAAAAAGTATCGTTTCTTGCAGAGTAGCTGTACATTTAATTTGCATTCTTAAGACTGAAACTAAGCTTTTTCTTTTTTTAAGATTGATGTACAATGCTGAATGCAAAAAATACCAGTGTAGAGGCTTGTTAGCAGAGTATTGTGAGCTCTACATTATTATAATTTACCTTGAGCAAACCCAGGATCAGCGATGTGGACAACTTGTTCCTGTGTAATTCTTGTGTGCAGCTTCTTGATGTTGTTTAAAATTAATCCTTGGATGCAAGGTGATAGTTAAGTCTTACACATGTAATCTTTGATTCTCTAAAGTTTATGTGGGGTGGGAAGTTTTGTAAGCAAGCAGTTTGGGAGGAGTTAATACTTGGAATGTCTCATGCTTGCTGTGACAAGTAGAAGGATTTTACTTGGTGAGCTTTCTGTCTCAGCTCTTTGCGGTATGTTGCATATTGCCTTGTAGTGTCTTTTGAGTCTATGTAAAAACTAGGTATGATGCTCTCAAAACTTCAGAGGTATGGACTTCAACACTTCTTAGATTCTGTTTTTTCTTTGTGTACCAGTCAGGGTTTTTTTTTTTATGGTGTAGTTTTTTATTTTTCATAGTAGAACCTGCTTGAAAATGTATATTGTGCCCCTGTTATTACGAGGGAAGGGAGAGTAAACCGTAGGCTCAAGCTCAAGTATGAGGGATAAGCAGTAACAGTAGCTGTACTACTCATTGATAAGCTTGTGTAATTCACAAGGGAGAGCACAAATTATTTATTCTGCTCAGAGCTGTGCTGTTGCCACTGTAGGCATGAAGAATCTCATAAAGAAATATGAACTGCCAAGGCCTGAAGAAGTTGCTGCTCTGAAACAGAAACTAGAGAAGTGTCACAGCTCGGAACTTTCACTTAATACAAACCCGTGAGTAGATATCTAACTATTTTGATGTATTAAACTTCTGCCTTTTTTTATTGCTGTAGAAACATAAACTTAGATCTACGTGTGATTGACAGTATCTAAATGCACACACAAGGATGTCTGTTCACATGCCTACTGGAAGCTGAGAACCAAGACTCAAAGTAGTGCTTTCAGTAATAGGTAAATATGCTCTTTTGTGCTAATTTGCACTGCCAGCTGTAATACTGGTTATTTTGTATTGCAGAGCTGGAATCCTGGGTGGCTTCTAAGGTCTGGCCCCTTGATGTTCTATGTAATGAGAATCAAGGGCTTTAAAATCACATGACTGAAACAAGAATTTCAAGGGTTCTTGTTTTCTTAAGACTTCATGGATGGCAGAGGACTTCTTGATTTTTCTTTCCTGCCCTTTTCACTTTAGTACCCACTGTGAACTTCCAGCAAAATGCTAGTTGAGGCTTTGGTAGGTTATGTGACAAATATGTCCATAAGCTAATCTTTTGGCCAAATAAGGAGGGTCTAACTTACAAAAATACCTGAACATTTCACTTTTTTTCTGGATGGGTTTTAGGAAGAAGAGGAAAGGTTATGAAGATGACGAATATGTCGCAAAGAAATCCAAAATAGATGAGGTCAGTGAAGCTATTGTACAAGTATTTGTTTTTCCACTCTGACTGCAAAACAAAAGTGACACAGCTACTGAGACAAACTTCTGTATCTGTTAATAGTCTTTTATGAGTTGCTCAGACAGCTTTTTCAACATTTTTTAGAAAATGAGCCGGAGTTCATACTAGCCTGCATTTAGGAGTGTTCTTAACTACCCTAGTCTTTTGTGGGGAGGGGGAAGAACCCACAGGCCATCCTTCTGGCTGTTTCCTGTGCTTTGAAAGTCTTTTGACAATCTGTAGGAGAACATAAAGCTTAGCACTTCTAATTCCAGCACGTGGAACTCCACGATGCCGGTGAGGGGAAATAGATGTGACACAGAGATTTGGAATATTGTGATGAAAGAAGGTTTTGGAAGGCCAGCAACTGAGCACTTGATCAGAAATCCTAGCTTTACAGGTGGAAACTCACTCCTCAGGATGTGGATGAAATATTAAATGAATATATGCTGAAATACACTCAGGTAGTTGGTTTGTTTGGTTTTTTTTTTCACAGAAGTTTTATGTGGTGTGTCTTTTTTTTTTTTTTTTTTTTTTTTTTTTTTTTTCTGCTGGCCAGTGTTTCTGAAACTGTTTTCACTTACGTTCTTTGGCTTCTTGCACAAAGTGGAAGTCAGCTGCTGGATGAAATTTCGACCTCAGCCAGTTTTAGCAAGGCTTGCATAAATTACAGATGGGCAGCTAGTACCTCGGGTTCTGAGAACAAGTATAAATAAGGAGGACTGAGGAGGGTGACTCAACAAACAAAAACAATGAAGGTAATCCTTCAGATCTAATCTGAACATTGTTCAGAGCTTTCATTTGTAACATTGACTGGAAGTTGTAGAGAATACATTCTGATGGAGGAACAGATTTGTGAAGAACCCTTTTTAACTGGACTTCTCTTGATAGTGAAGACATTGTACATCCTGATAGTCCGGGACACTCTAAGTATGCATTTAGAAAAACTTGCTAACAGCTGAAGAGGGTCATCTGTCAAAATCTTAACATACAATGCAGGATATGTGGGTTTTTTTTAAATAATTCAAGGAGTCTTGCTGTTATGTAGTTGGTTGATGCTATAATGTCAAGCTAGAATCTAAAAAATTATTTGAAATCAGAACTGAAGCTGCGTTCTAACAAAATGTAGAACCTCAGGCATGTTTTGTGATAATGGTTTAATGCTGTAAAAACTTTAGCATTTGGACTAAATGCTAGTTAGTCTTGAAACAGCGTATTAAAATTAGCAACTCCATACAACTACCACTTTCATAACTTTTCACTCACTCACAAAATGCCTTGGAGAACAGCTCTACCTAAGCTCTGGAGACTCCTTCTTCCCTGCCCCAGTTCAAAATAGGACCCCCTTTAAATTAGTTGTGCTGCTGTGATTTGAGGCAGTTTTGATTTGGGAGTTTCTTAGTAATTTGTATTCACAATTCTTTTTGCAAAAGAATAAACTGATTGGATGAATTCACATGGTCTGCTTTTCATTTCATGAAAAGCTCTTGTGCAGTTTTAAGCTCTTCAAACTTAAACTTTTAAAGTACTGATGCCTATTAACTGCCAGGGGTTTGTACTTGTAGTTTCATTTCTGAGTAATTATCGCATGCAGCTGAGCTGGCCAGGACATAAAGGAAAGTGTGCTTCATTTTTTGAAAGCTTATAGTATGTGCATACAGCTCAGACCTTGAGACCTCACTGATCCTGCAGCCAGCCGATATTAAGCTGTAAGTAATTGGGTGGTAATATAGAAGGGCACAATCTGTTCTAATCTACCTGTAAGATTTTTGTTTCTTGATTTCAAAGCAGGTGTTAATACCAACAGCAAAGCCATAACTGGTATGGAGCGCTCATCACTTTGATAGAAGAAACACACAGGTTGAGCACAGATGACTCAGCTTCCAAAGTAAAAAAGCTGTAAAAAGCACAAGATACCAGTAAAAGCTTGCAATGTGAGCTCTTGGGGAAATCTGCATAGTTGTCTGTAAGGAAGAGGCATGAGCCCAACTTCAAACAGGTGGTAAAAGGGACTGCTAAAATTATCGGGCCTCCATGACTTTAAGCTGAGGCATGGATAACTACCTTTAAGGTCAGAGGGCTTAGTCACCACTAGTTAAAATGTTTTTTCCTCCTTGTTCTGTGCACGGAATACTTCTGGTAGGTACTAAATCCTGGTCACAGAGAGCATAGGGGTTTTTTTTGGTGTGGTTTTGTGTACGTGGGGTGCTCTCGATACGCGTTACGGCGTGCTTGCACAGCAGCAGGAAGTACAGCTTAGTCCCAGGAGGCTTTCAGTCCTGTGCTCTGGGATTAGCCGCTCTTAGCTGAAAAGAAAATCTTCCTCTGATGTATTTACTGAGTTATTTCTGTTTTCTTCCCTGCACAAGACACAGAGCACTCTGGGGTGGGGAGCAGGGCAGGCAAAAAAATGTTTTAAATCAACCCAGGAATCAAAACTTAATTGCAGTTGCACAACAGATGAGGGTGCACTTAAAGAAACTCCGTTAACCGTGCTCGTGTTCAGCAGTGGGAGCAAGCCTGAGCAGAAACGCAGATCACGGGGAGTCTGTTCAGCACTTCTTGCCTGTGACCTTAGGTCAGGCATGTCATGAGGATCTGAAGAGGAACTTAACGAGCGTGCATTTCGTCAAGTAACTTCTGTGTAGGCCTTGCATGAGTTCTTATTTCCAGTTTGAGCTGGCCTTGTGAGTTAACCAGGTAGCAGCTGTCAGTCCTGGTTGGCAGAAGTAGAACGGAGTTTGCAAGAGAAACGTGGTCATCTGTCAAGTAATGGGGACAAGCACTGTAATTAAAATGAGTTTAAAATTGTTATTTAAATCTGTTACTGACAGCAGACACAGTTCAGGGATGTGAAGAGTTAAGTTCTCTCTAACTGGGGCGTGTAGGAGTTCCTGTGACAGCACACGCGGTATGTACCTGCAGTCAGGTACCGCCCGGCCCCCTGACAGTAACACACCAGGTTCTCACATTCTCAGGCACTGCTTTTTTCCCTTCCACTAGGAAGAGTGGACTGATGACGATCTTATGGACTGAGGGTAACTATGAAGGAAGATGGAATCCCACCACGGCAGAAACCACTCCTCGGTGTCAAGTGTGAGCCCGTCTGTCACATGTTCCTTACTCTGTGTCATGAGGTATTTATTCTGTGAATTTTTATTATTTTTGCAATAAAAGATGTGAATTTGCAAAAATAATTGTAGTTCCATTAAGCCCTCATCCATTCAAGGGCAACCACGAGTAAGTAATGTTTGCTTTAAGAAGTCTCTCACTCAGAGGAGAGTTTTGGTTCAGGGACAGTTTGAGATGTGACTTTTAACTCCTGCCCTCCTGTAATCCTACACTTACATTAAACCGGGAATTGAACGCAAACAGGAGACAGATCTGGTAACAGACCCATGTGTGCTTTAGAGCAGGATGTGTTCCCCTCTTCGCAAGCCTCTCATGAAGCAGCAAAAAGAAGACAGCAGTGCCATTTGGGAAGCTCTTCTCAAATGTACGAAGATGCTGCAGCAATGTGCTTTATGTTACGGAAATTAACAATCACACCTTTGTGATTGACTCGGGAGCTGTCGTCTCAGATGAGGTGGCTGTGACTGACTTAACCTGGGGGCAATTGAGGAAGATTTTTTTTGGAGGTAGTTGGATTTTTCTAAATCTAGAGCAAAGTCTGTTTCCTTTTCATACACTGTTTTAGAAGATTAGCAGTTCCACAGTGCACAGACCTAAATGCAACTTGAGAAGTTTCCTAGATCTGTTCTCATCAGTGCATTTTGTATTTCATAGGTAAACAGCCAGTGAAATCTGTTCTCCAGTGTTTACACTTCTACCAGTTATCCTGTCTGCGCCAGCCAACTAAATCTACTTTAACTAATAACTTTATCCACTCTTGTTTGTTGTCAAGTCGTTCTACACCAGGGTCATCAGCTGACTGATCAGGGACGAAAAGTAGCTGTCGCTGGGACTGTGACTTGTGTGACCTAATGGTATACAGAGAGAGAACTAATTAAGGCAGAGAAAAAGATTAATTAACTTTTTCTCTGAGATGCGGTTTAATACAGGCTTGACAGTGACAGGTCAAGCAGGGGTTTTATGAGATGATCTAGAAAAGAAGTCAGTAGTACCAAGGTCGTGCCAACAGGTCTGTCTTCACTGGGCTGTGCCACGTGCAGCTCCTGTCTGCTACGCGTACGGCTCATGAGACGTGGGAGCTCCTGGCCATGGCATGACTCAGCTGCAGAGACCAGGGGCGGCTCAGCAAGAGCCAACTGCAAACCTACAAGATGTGCATGGATAGTACTGCAACGACCCCCAGACAAAGTCTGTACGATTTAGAACGAATCGTAGGATCACAGAGTGGTTTTGGGAGGAAGGGACTGTAAAGATCATCCAGTTCCAAGCCCCCGGCCTGTGCAGGGACACCTTCCACCAGACCAACTCCCTTAAAGCCCCCTTGAACGCTTCCAGGGATGGGACAGCTGCCGCTTCTCTGGGCAACCTGTTCCAGTGCTTCACCACCCTCACAGTGAATAACTTCTTCCTTATGTCCAATCTAAATCTGTCTTCCGGTTTAAAACCATTACCCCTTGTTCTGTTAGTACAAGTTTCTTGTAGGCCCCCTTTAGGCTGCTCTCAGGTCTCCCCGGAGCCTCCTCTTCTCCAGGCTGAACAGCTCCAGCTCTCAGCCTGTCCTCACAGCAGAGGTGCTCCAGTACTCTCATCATCTTTGTTGCCTGCTTTGGACCCTCTCCAACTGGTCCATGTCCTTCTCATGTTGGGGGCTCCAGAACTGGACACAGTACTGCAGGTGGGGTCTCACCAGAGCAGAGGGGCAGAACCCCCTCCCTCGACCTGCTGGCCACGCTCCTCTTGATGCAGCCCAGGCTGTGTCTGGCTTTCTGAGCTGCAAGGCTGCTTTGCTGTCTCATCTTGAGCCCTGGCCCATATGCAGGACCTTGCACTTGGCCTGGTTGAACTTCATGAGGTTGGCATGGGCCCACCTCTCCAGCCTGTCCAGGTCTCTCTGGATAGCATCCCTCCCTTCCAGCATGTCAACGGCACCACATAGCTTGGTGTCATCGGCGAACTTGCTGAGGGTGCACTCTATCCCACTGTCCATGTCGCCGACAAAGATGTTGAACAGGGCCGGCCCAACACGGACCCGAGGGACGCCACTGGTGACCGGTCTCCACTTGGACATTGAGCCGTTGACCACCACTCTCTGAGTGCGGCCATCCAGCCAACTCCTTATCCACCGAGTGGTCCGTCCATAAAACCCGCGCCTCTCTAGTTTAGAGAGAAGGATGTCGTGCGGACAGTGTCAAACGCCTTGCACAAGTCCAGGTAGATGTCTGTTGCCCGTCCTTTCTCCACCGATGCTGTCACCCCGTCATAGAAGGCCACCAAACTGGTCAGGCACGACCTGCCCTTGGTGAAGCCATGTTGGCTGTCACCGACCACCTCCTTGCTCTCCATGTGCCTTAGCATGGTTTCCAGGAGAATCTGCTCCATGACCTTGCCAGGCACAGAGGTGAGGCTGACCAGCCTCTAGTTGCCCAGGTCCCCCTTGTTCCCCTTTTTAAAAATGGGGGTTCTGTTTCCCCTTTTCCAGTCATCAGGGACCTCACCGGACCGCCACCGCTTCTCAGACGTCAGGAACAGCAGCTTGGCAACTTCATCCAACAGTTCACTCAGGACCCGCAGATCCATCTTGTCGGGTCCCATGTACTTGTGCACCTTCAGGTTCCTTAAGATGGTCCCAAACCTGCTCTTCTGCTGCAGCGGGCAGTTCCTCATTCAGTCCCTGCCTTTGTCTTCTGTGACCTGGGTGATGTGGCTTCAGCCCTCTCTGATGAAGACAGGCCAAAAAGTCACTGCGTACCTCAGCCTTCTCCCTCTACCAGGTAACCAGGACTTCGGTTTCCTTCCAGAGGGGGGCTGCATTGTCCCTGGGTTTTTATCCCTGAGGTTCCTAAAGAAGCTTCTGTTGTTGTTCTTGACATCCCTGAGCAGATGTAATTGTCAGGGCTTTTATTCCTTATTAAATCATTGCCTGGAAAAGTTACCAATGGCAATCCTGAAATATCCTCCCACCCAACCCCATCTTTTACCGATTTTTTTTTTTTGTTTTGTTTTGATAACAGTTTTAACATCTACTTTCTCACCCCATGAGAGATACATACAAATCAAGGCATAAGGGCAAGGTAATGCTGTTCTGAGGACTCATGCTAAAGTGACATTGCAAGAATGTCCCAAAGAACATCATGTGTGCAGACACTGTAAAAAATTTCCACAGCAGCCAAAGTCAGCCAGGTTCCATAAAGAGTTGATCTGCAGCTTGATTTATTTTAAGAACTTATTTTTCACTTATAAAAATAATATTTATGCTAGACTTACAATACACAAAAGACCAAACAATACATATTTTATAAAATGGTTTAATGAATGCATGCATGTCTGATACAATGATCAATAAATTTACTGTGTTCAAATTATTTCCTGTTGTAAACATTTTACAAAAGCATTATGATTTATCTGGATACACAGTTCTTGATGGAAGAACTATTCAGACTGAATCAGTGGCACATCAGAAAATAAAGCTGACAAGACCCATTCTGCATATTCTCTTTCAACATGATTCCAGCAAGAGAAACAGCATGGTATAAAAAGTGTACAGTAAAGATTGTTCCTACCATAACATCAAATTCTGGAAACTGTAAATACAAGTTAAAGTGGTTGAAACAGTCAAAAGTCGTAGTTATTGTAACCAGTCAGAAATTACAGTAAGAAATGTTATCCAGTTATTTGTAGCTGTCAAAACAAGCACATTTCTTTTCATGTCAGTTGATAATTCTTCTCCAACAAGACAGCAAAACTTTGGCAATCAGAGGTGCTGAAAATAATTTTCAAAGTTCAAGACACAGTCACAGCATTTTCTTTGCGGAAGGTGAACTGTACACCAAGGCTCAGAGGTTGTGAAAACTGTTTCCAAGTGGAAAAAAAGTGCAAATGTCCTGCACAGATAGCTTAAAAAAAGCTGCTGGTACAACCATTCACCAACAGGAACTTTGTTTTCTTTTTGCATAGTTCACACATCACTGGGAATGTGACAGGGTGTGCTATTTTTTGGCAAGAGCAAGAAGAAAGTGATACTGGTGTGAGTCGCCATGTTGGGCATGCTGGATCCATGCAGAATTCAGGTAGAGGGCTGCTACCTGATGTTATTCGACACTGAATACTGATTTTGTTTTTGTTGAAGCAGTTCAGTTATAGCCAAAAGCTTCTTCAGAACATGCTGTAGAGAGAGCCAGTAAAACCACCCATTAGCAACTGCAAACAGCGCCGTCTGGCTTGAGAACCATTTTCAGCATTAGCCTATCAGACCTGCTGCTGGGGAGGCTGAAATACATCAAACCAACAAAAAAGGAAGCGTCTGATTGCTTAGTCAATAAGGCACTACTTCAAAAGGGAAGTCTAGAACAGCGTTATGAACTTTGCCTCTCCGCCCGTGGATCTTTTTGCTGCTTTGCGGTTTAACAGGGAAGCTAGGAAAGCGTACCGCCAACAGGCGGTTGGGGTGTGCTAGAAGAGTTTGCAGTGTTTGTTTACAAATTAGGAAGCAGAAATGAGGTATCAATAGAAAGCTAACAAAAGGAAATTTAGTTCTCAACTGAAAAGAAGCAAGATCCTAAAACTGATGACCAAGAGAATCTGTCAGAAGACAGTAATTTTGTGGGTTTAGGCTTCCTCTAGAAACTAAAGCTTCCTCTAGTAATTCTAAAAAAACCTCTTTGGTTTTGGTGCATGAAGAAACAAAACTACAGACTAAGCATTTACCTTCATAGCTAGCTAATAACCTCCTGGTGAAATGCACTTATTTTAAAATGCTTATCAGTCACACTGCCAGCCAGAAATACTACAAAATGAAGGATATTTAGGAGTAACTCAAGACATACTGTCTGTACCTGTGATTTGTCGCTCACCTGCATTACACCTCGCTCGTTACTGAGTGTCCGGAGTTCATCAGAGTGTGCCACGCAGATCTCATGCAGGGCTGCCAGGTCACGAGACAGGTCAGTTCTCGAGTGCTCTGTAGTGTCTGGAAGCTCAGGAACGTTCTTCAGCAAAGAAGATGAGAACAGATTTAGGATGCTGAGCACCCGGGCACACAGGAAGGTAAGTTACAGCTCTGCTGACAGAATTGTGTTATACCACAGCTAAGTCTTCAGTCCATCTTTCTACTATGAATTATGTATTCCCTCCTCTCCACAAGCATGACGTTTTGTGAGCATATTGCAAGTTCTGCTCCTGCTAGAAGGGTTCTTCCTAAGAGACCTGGTATTGCTACACTACCACTGAGCTGACAGGAAAGCTACTGCACGCAGAGAATCGTAGCCTTCCTCTAAACAAGCAGAAAGCCAACCACGTACATAGCATGAGGTCCTAACTCCAGTTACGCACACAGACGGTAAGGGTTTAACAGAATACAGGAACTGCAGTTCACTGTCTGACTACAGTATCTGCAATGCATGCAGTGACACATTTGGTAATGCCATGAAATTCAGAAATTCAATCTCTGGTCAAAACCATATGACCAATTCTATTTAAGAATTCTTGTTCTAAAACTTATTTTTAAAGACTCGTATTCTTGGCCAAAACTTCTAATCCTCACAGCTATAAAATCTGTTTGAGCTTCTCACATCTACAGAGGCACTAAATGAATAAAGTCCAAGACGACACTTGATGGTTTTAATTTGTATGACAGGCCAGCGGTCTGCAGTTTCAAAATGTGCAAAATTTATTCACTTAGAAGTATTCAAAATTGTGTGGGAGCTGATATTATTTTTGACCTAGTTAAAGAGAACTGTAAAGAATTTTCACTTACATTGTTGCTGTGTAACTCCCAGTAAAGTTTTTTTTTTTTAACCACTTACCCCAAGTTCATCCAAGAACATGATCATGCGATGTTTGTTGCTCTTGATGAATGGATTTACCCCTTCCATATATGGCTCCTAGTAATTTTAAAAAGTATTCATTAGAGCAAATCAATGCCAAGATTATTGTCATACTTGAAGTGAACACAGTGCAGTCAGACAAAAGACACTGCAAAACAAGTATGTCGTCTGGAGTGATTTTCTTTTTTCAAGTCAATTTCTAATGTGTGGTGCAGTCAGTCAAAAGGCTCCAGAATTTGGTATTTTCCTACATTCAGAAGATTCACAGTCTCCAATTCAGCAATGTTTTACACCGACATAAACTTGCATTGAGATGAATGTCTCTCGACAGCTGCACTGAACAAATGCCCTACTTTCAACGGTATGGTCAGGAATACGTGCCCTCTGTCTTGCTCTTTCATCAACACTTACATTCCACGTTATGTGTGTCAGAGTAGTTTCTTTATAACGCCAGCCTGAAGTCACTTTCATTATGCTTAAGTCAACAGATTTATTTTTCAGTCATGCCTGGGAACTGAGACCAGTTGTTGCTGGCATTCTTTCAGTGTTAGAATAGAAACTTTATTGAAAGGTGGAGCTTTTTAGAGCAATATGTACACTTGATTGACCACATTAATTATATCTGGTGAGTACAAATAGAAGGGGTGCTTTGAAGTGCTCTACCACAGAAAACACCAAGCTAAGGACTAAAATAAACAGGGGGAAAGCAGGGGAAGGGGAAAAGTCAGAGGGTGGGAGCTCTTCATTTGTTTCAGAATTGGATAATCAATACCAAGCTGGGAATTTAGGCCTGATTAGCCTCAACCTGAAAGTTAATTACTATATATAGATAAAACGTGTGTGTGGAATGCATTTCAAGTCTGTGTAGAGAAGCACACCAATATTACTGAAAGATGCCCTTCCTCTGACATCAAATAAGCGATGGGAAGGCAAAAAAAAGCTCCCATCATCTATTTCAGGCAGAATATTTATGCTTCTGATTCTTTCCCATCTCAGACTCCTGCTCTACCAATTCTCAGTTGTCTTCATATGGATATTGCAAAAGAAAACGTGCCCATTTTGCCATCAGGCATTTCTGTTGTGGTGGGACGGCTGCCTGCCCTTCCTCTCCCACCTCTGCCCTCTAATGCAGGAAAGACTGGAGTATGACCACTACCTTTTCTGCTGCAAACGGGAAAAAGAATGCTCCACGTACTTCCGCTGTTGTCTTTGGAACAAATGCCTGCTGGGTTTATCTGTGTTCTCATAGCATCAATAAACGGTTGCACCATTTGGTATGGACATTCGTTCACCAGGTATTTTAAGAGACCACTGCTGGTTTCCCTACTACCAGATTAAAAATCTTCATGGGATGTACCAAGTCATTAATGTCAGTTTCTAGATCACTGTCTCTCAAATGATTATGGCTCCTTTTCCCAATTTGACCAGACTTTATGCTACCACTGTAGTTCAGATCAACACCCAGTTTAGCTCTAAATGAAGAGAAGAACCTGCAGCAGTGATGAGGACAATCAGGTGGTGTGTTCAGCTTTGCACAAGAAAACAGCAACAGATTTCTGGACGAATTAAGCAGGAACATTGAAATATACTGGAAAATACAGTTGTAGGCTGTTCTGTGTGTGTAAAATTGTATTCACCTTAGCTCCAAATTCAACCAGATTTGCTAAATTCTGCACAGACTTGGCGACCAGCGTCAGCGTTCTTGCAGCAGTGGGGGAAGGAGAATCTGGCAGGAATACAAAGTAGAGAGTTACTGACCATTCTATTTAAAACTAACAGCAGTCACCAGGAAAGTAAAGCTCTTATTTTTTCATGGAGTAAAATATTTTTAGTATAAGAGAACTGCACGTGGAAGATGTCACTTGATGAAGGAAAATTTACCTTGCTTTAGTAATGTCCACAAAAATACATGAACATCTGTAATAGGTGCATGGAACAAGTATGCAAAATAAAGTGGTGTTCGTAAGAGATGAAGTAAGAACCCTTTTCACAAAAATGGAACAGTTCTGTTGAAATGGGGATTATTTGTTGTTAGAATTAAAAAAAAAAAAAATTTACCTTTACAATTCAAAAAAACCCCAAGTTTACCTTTTTCCTTATTTGCATATACCCACATAACTGACAAGTTATACAAAATATGCTTTCAAGTTACTGGCATCACGAAAACAGTAAACATTACATGCAACTGTGGCTTGTATTTCTGTGAAATGACAGTTACTTGCTGTACTTAACATTACACTTAACACTTTACATTAACCACTTAATCAGTTAAAACTTCCTCTTCCAACGAGTGATATTATCCTGCAGTATCTAAGGAAATTATTTTTCCCTCCAGTTACGGTAGATGGCCTGGCTGAAAGCCACGTTTGGTTAGGATATAAGCTCTTACATTTTACAATTCCACGTAAGAATGCTACATGCTCTGCATTGTCTACCTGCATCTTTTGTTGTTCTTTCTTCCCCCTGCCCCTCCAAAATCCACTGAAAAAGAAGTTTTGATTTTTCTTGTGCAGCTCATGTTGGTTGGTCACCGCATCTAGTGCTCGGTACAATAAAAGCCTTGGAAGCAGCAATGCTGGAAAACATTACTAGCCTGAAATCTGGAACTTCAGGTTAGGAGAACTGATCTAAAGAATTACTTTTGAAATAAACATTTTTTTTTTTTTTTTTTTAAATCACAGGTGTTGAGGTGATAGGATTGCTGCTGATACTGAGTTGTAACTACACCGGGTAGTTGTAACTACCCAGTCGTCAGGATACTTTTTTCTCTGTTAGGGGAGGAAGGTGTGTTGGAAGCTTTGCTCCAGGAGGACTGCCTTGTCCCTTTTTTGAACAGCTCTAAAAGCCCTACGTGGCCTCTGTAAGTTTACGTTAGCAGTAGTCAAGAATACTGTCTGGATATACCTGAGCAGGTGTACATAAGCAAGGCTGTAACACTGACAGACAAGCTTAAAAAGGATTACTCAAATCTATATGTAAATTTTCACATCTGCAGACACCACGTCAGGAGGTACCTAGCTTGCAAATTACCTGAAGATAATAAAATCTTAAAGAAAGATCTCTGTGGACCAGGCCATGTTTCTCAAATGCTTTCTCCAAAGCACATACGGAAATGATTACTGGGTGAGAGAAAGGAAATTCCTGTTCAACACAGCCCTTCTCATTTAGTGCAGCTTGAAGAGAGAAGATAGAAAACATGCTACATTGTCTTAAAAACTGTCTATGAATAAAGAAAAAAAGCTTCTCTGAATCAGATTTCTGATTTCCTTATGTTTCCAAATCTGCATTTTACTGGTAAAATTCAAGAAGCTGCTAGGGAAGGAAAGGGGAAGAGTAATGGCTAGTGCAAACTAAATGCCCTCTAGCTTGAGGTGATCTTTGCCAAGGAAAAATAACAACCAGAAAACCAGAAAACAAAGATGAAGTATAATATATGCAAACTTTTAAATAAGCAACTCAGATTTCTGAATATTTTAACTTTAATAATAGGGTTTTCAGTAGTTTATCCGTTTCCTTTTTATCTCCCAGAGAAGTTAAGTTAAAAATGCCCATTTTGAAGCTTCACAACCAGAAAGCCCCATGCCAGCAGTGTGTCAGATGTGGTCCCTTACGTGCGCCCCCCCCACGAGCTGTTTGGGAGAACGCTGTCTGACGCTGGCCAGCCCAGTGCTACAGGCCAGAACAGCGGTTCTGCAGTCCTGGTCCTGCAAGCAGAAATGTTCCCTGTTGCTTTTTTAGCAATTTTAGGTAAGACTACAGGGTGAGAACACTGATGGACGTGAGAACTCTCCTATATATGGCCTTTAAGCCAATTAAGATGACCATCTCAAGTCTTAACATCCCACCATTTCTAAATGCCACTCCTTGATCTCCTTCATCTTTAAGTTTCTGTATTTGAGATTGACTGTACTTAACGAGTCAAATTACAGACCTCTTCTCCAATGTCTGGCAGCTATCTAAACAAAACTTTTGAAGAAATTATTCAAGCATTAATTTTCTAGGTGCACAAATGTATTCCAAGTTCCACAGCCAGACTTTCAACTTTGTAAGACTTGATATAAGGAAAGAAATTTGTTTTCAGTAAGGGTGGATGGGCACTGGCCCAGGTTGCCCAGAGAGGTGGTGGATGCCCCATCCCTGGAAACATTCCAGGCCAGGTTGGCCGGAGCTCTGAGCAACCTGATCTGGTTGGAGATGTCCCTGCTCCTTGCAGGGGGTTGGGCTGGGTGGGCTTTGAAGGTCCCTTCCAACCCAAACCATTCTGTGATTCTATAAATCGTGTTCATTTAAGAGATACCCTTGAATTTCAGCCTTAACTTTGGCATTGTACTGTATTCAAAGTGACATCTGGAGATCACACACATTTTTCACACTGACAGAATATATTCCATATCGATAAACTTTACCTCAAAATTGTATTATTAAATACCGCAATGCATGTTTTTTCTGGACTTTAAAATTACATTGGGAATAATCACAATCTAACCTTTAAAGGCAGAAAGAATTTATTGGATGCTTCATGGAGAAGTCAGTCAAGTGACATGGATAACATGACTTTGGACGCAGCATTCAAAGAAACTTTGTGTTTTGCTACATTAGACACTACAGTAATTTCATGCCTACTGCTGTACAAAGCATGAATTCAATCTGAAGCATATACTCACCTGAGATGATATTAAACATCCTTGGGTTCAGGATAGCAGGACAAATCAGTCGAAGAAAAACAAAGCCACTGAAATGGGAAGAAAATTGTATTTTGTTCAATGAAATTAGAGCATTGATGTAAAATTGTGTAGTCTTTAAGGATTCAGATTAGCCTGGAATCTCCGAGACAGACATCAACCAAGCAGCCCGCGCTCTGTGAACACGTTAACATTAAGAATATCCTGCTATGAACTATGATAAAAGCTGAAAGAACAGGCATATCGATTTCCCAATTAAGGTGAACTGTTTAACCCACGTGGGAAGAGCTTCATTGCAAAGTCATACTGAAGATATGCTCAGACCATGCTGGCTTAAAAAAGGAGGAGCCCCTGGTCTCTGACCTCCCAAAGGTTTTCCTCTGACTGTTACCACAAGGCATTCGTCCTGCAGGCACCGCTCCCCCAAGCCAACATAAGGAAGAGGGCAGAAAAGGAACCTCTCTTTTGGCAGCAACACAGCCTTAGGTCAGCTTAAGCTGATCGACATCCTGATGACTGTATGCTGTATTAGAAGAATAATATGGGATCTGCTGCTTTTCTCCTGAAAGTAATTGCTGCCATCTAGGAAGCTGGGAGAAAAAAAAAAAGCGCTCTTTTTTGACTGCAGAACTAGGAACATATCCAACAGAAATCCAGAATAGTATTCAGTAGCATGAGAAAAATCTAACTTTCTGTTAATAGTAGAAGTAAAAACCATCCACCGCAGGTTAACCTCAATTCCAGCTAATTACTGCACAGCAAAGTGACGTATGGACAAATTAAAGCAATATAAATCATCTCAAATTGTGTTCAGCAGCAATAAGAAAGCCTGACCACTTATTAAAGAGGGAAGGGGACCTTACACTGCCTTCCCCGTTTGTAAGTACACAGTGATGGCGATGTCCATATTGATTGAAAATGACCCACAGCAGTGAGGTTGATGCACCTTCCATATGCCCAAGATACCTAATAAGCTGTTTATAGTATATAAATATATACAAACATAGTGTTGATTCAAGGCCATCAGAACCAGCAGGCCAAAACTGGTGAACAGGAGGCTACAGAAAACTACGTATTGCAGTGCAGACCGTACCTTGCCAAAATCTAACAACAGTCCGACTGTCTTGGTGAGAAGGTACTAGATTCCTTACCATGTTGGGTCTGCATTTTAAAGGGCACGGATCTTAAACCATGCAAGATTTCTCCAGCAATTAATGCACACTATGTAGGAGTCCTTGGGGAAGGCACAGTCCTCCCAGGGGCCGTATGACAGGAACATGAGGTCACAGTCCTCTACAGGTATCACAAAGGTTAACAATTGCTCTGAGAGAAGTTTTTCTTTCCCAGCATGAAAAGGGAAATTGTTATTTTAATTAGTTTGTAAAACTTGACAAAACACAACTAAATTTGAAGTTAAAACTATTACGTAAAGCTCTGCTGACCTTTAAACTACATCATCTTATTTTGACAAGGCTCTAAGAACATGATGAAGACTCTAGCAAGTTCATAATCCTTAACTGGGATATCCTGCCTTAGCATCATGAACACCTTCAGTACTGCTGTCCCTGCGTAAGTACTACACACTTCTGTCACTGAAAGACACACAGATAAGCACACTGAAGTACGTCTTTAACAAGACCTGAAAAGATTATTTTCAGAATAAAGTAACAAGTAACTTACCTAACAACTCTGGTTCTCATGGTGGTATTAGCTGGCCACTTGTTTTGAACAGACTTCTGCAGGCACCCATAAATATACCTCAACGTCCTGCAAAAATAACAGCTGATTACTTATTCCTTTAAACTTACAGAATCAAAAAAGCTGCTCAGAAAGGATCTAGACCAACCTCCTACCTCATGCAGAACTATTATAAATTCTACATTTATAATTTAGACATAAGCTGTATATTACTAAGAGTTAATTTATAAATTTATAAACAGCTTTTAAATTTATATTAAAAATAAATTTATAAATGGCAAGAAAAAACCTTCATTAATATACAATTCTATAGGCAATTCAGTGATTATTCAGATGTGCACTGAATGTTCTATAACTGTTTCCTGTTTCTGAAGTAATATTTCCTTTTAAAAAAGACAATTTTGATGGTGTGATTTTTTATAATTTTCCTGTGTGCATACAGCAACCCTAAAGACATTAGTCTTATGACTGATTAGCAGAAGATGAACCAGTAAGATCATCATCCTAAGCTGCAATGTAATTCAAACCAGGAATTTTCAAATACAAATCTGAACAGAAAAGTGCAAACTTACGGAGGCAGTATCTCTGCAGCCATGAAAATTTTCTCCACCAATTCTGAAAGTATACTGAGTAGATGTGCCAAATTAGTGTTTACATCTTCATTTTTCTCTAACTTTGAGGGATTTAACTAAAACAAAAATATAAAAAACATTACGTTTCTTCTTACTAGAAATACATACATAGTTTCATAATATTACACCCTGAATGCTACTTCCAAGTAAATTAAACATTCTTCTGCTGTACAAGTGTCTTACAGAACTCACAAGTCTGTTTCAATGGCTAGTCAGGAAATGTGAAGAAGCAGTGGTTTTAAGTTCTAATACACCAGGCTTTTAACAGCTCAAATATTCACCAGTACCCATCTGCATGACCCTTTTGTGTCTCTCAATCCAAATTTCTGAGGACTCCTATCCTTTCCACAATTAACTTAGTGAAACACAGAAGTTACAAGGGTCATTTTAAATACAGTTTCAGGATCCATAACAATCATTTAGTATCAGGAAGTTTTAAATTAAAACTAAACTTCACACTGACTTCTATGATATCTTGAGTTTACTAGCAGTTACTTAGGTTAGGACATTCAGTAACTGCTATAGAACAGCCCACAATTGCTAAAGAATAAATAGATAATTTTTAAAAATTGTAATTAAAAAACAGAAAAAGTTCTACTCTGAGTACTGTTCAAAGCCAAAACCTAAGAAAAACAAAAAGTATCTCTTTAAGGAATTCAGTTCCTGTATTTCTTACGTAAATGAATTTTAGTTCAGAGAGGTTAATAAATGTTTGTGAAACTAATATTTAAAGAAAACATAAAACATAACTCTGTTATGTCAACTCTGTTAACAAACCAAAATATTTAAAAACATAGTTCAAGGTATCACCTCACAGGACTGCTTGCTCTCCATTATCTTTAATATAGAGTCTTTCAGTGCATGATGAACAAAACTTGTTGCTGTGGCTTTCATATACTGCTCCATAAGTGTACTTGCTAACGTGGTGGCACGAAACAAGGTAGTAGCTTCATCTGAAAAAAAAAAAAAAAAAAAAAAAAAAAAAAAAAAAAAAAAAAAAAAAAAAAAAAAAAAAAAAGACAGGAAAGTGAGAAGCTGACAAAAGGAGACAACAAAGAACAGTGGAAAAGCGTGCTGTGTTTACACTTTGATAGATATTGTAAGTAAAGGAGGAGAAAAAAAGGAAGGTATCAGAGCCCTTCCCTCCCCACGTGCCCAGAGTTCCAGTAAACTTTAGTGTAATTTAGTGCAGTACCTTCCATGCTTATCTCCCTGTCATTTAGTGTTCTTAACAACAAGGACTCAAGCTTTTCATGAAGAAAAATCTTCAATAAAATGCCAGCCAACAGTGTTCTATCCTGTCCACAAACATGTGATAAGGCATAGACTACATGAAGTTCCTTCTGGAGTATAAGCTGAAAGAAAAACAGAATTTTAAAATATTCAGAAGCTTCTCCTAACACCTAACAGCTCTGGAAAAACTGGTACCATACATCTGTAGTGATACATAGATGCCACAGTAAATATTGAATGTCAACCAGTGTCACTGAATAATCTGTCTCAAACAACTAATGAAATGAGTTTTGACAGATAAACCAAGGGAAGTTAAACACCTTCATACCTCTTTGAACTCACTGTACTCCTCTTCTGGCATGATCTTCTCCATAGAATACCGTGCTCGAACACGCAGAGATCCTGGCTCAATACCCTTTAATGGTACATGGGAACTGAGTTGAAACCACTCATCTGTTGCATGTCCTTTTTGTAATCGGCTTAATTGGCAACGCATAAACACTTAAGGAGAAAAAGCATTGTTCAGGTTATCTCCAGCAAGACAGTACTGAACAAAAAAACCAGTTTATTTCAAGCACATCATCTTGTTTCAGCAAGAGTGCAAGAGTAATCAAGATTTTTTGCCATCAATATATTGACAGATCCTCTTTCAGTGGTTTAACAGACTCCTACAAACTGAAGAAGAAATACAAAGCATTCTTTAAAGAATGTATACATATAGATTCAAAAATGCCACATAGATATTGACAGTTTTCTTTGTAACACCCAAGTAGTAAGAGAAGTGCTATCCTGCAAATCCAAGTAGCAGTCAGAAACTAGAAACGGATAAAGTGTTCAGAAATCACTGTCCCCTTTCCAGCCTTGGGCTGATATCACCATCAGGTCTGCTCCTTGACCACTTTGTTACTTCTGTTTATTATTATAGCGTAGCTATGGCTTTCCCAAACACTGTCCTATGTATTTATGTTATTCTAACTCCCAGGCTAAGGC
This sequence comes from Tetrax tetrax, assembly GCA_009806455.1. Classification (NCBI taxonomy): domain Eukaryota; kingdom Metazoa; phylum Chordata; class Aves; order Otidiformes; family Otididae; genus Tetrax; species Tetrax tetrax. Next base: position 267,086 of record WHYT01017245.1, read on the forward strand.
TGTAACATTATGTAAAAAGTGTTCCCAAGCATCTTGCTGCCTACATAATGATGAAAGTCAACTCAAGAATGGCCACATTAATAATTTACCCTTCAGTGACTGTTAGTACTTCAACATTGCCAAGCAATGACCTGGACTGCAGCTGAAGTCTGGCTAGCAAGCTGCACCAGCGGTAGCACACGCTCATCTCGCGCAGGCACATGCGCTCCTGAGCAGAGTTATTTTGCACAGAAAGGGCCCAAGCACGTGCAGAGGCAACCCCGTACCTCATGAAACAGCTGCCACGCTCAAAGAGGGATCCACAGTGTAAGTTTCACATTTAGCCTGTCAGTCTGGTTCTTTCAAGTAAATACCCTCTCTTTCCATGCCTCCCAATGAGATCTGCTTTTAAGTTCCTCCCATTTAAAAAAAAAAACAAAAACAAAACCCAAAACCAAAAGTTTTGGGGTTTTTCTTCACATTTCTGCAAAGCCCATACACCACGCTGCCTTGCATCAACAGTTCCAGTAGATTTCCCATTGCCCCTGTGTTGCAATTCATGGCAGGATTTCATTTGACACCGGAACAGAAAAACATTTCTAATGCTTACCTCAGGACACTCCTGTTGCCTACTTTGTATTCTTTGAGGCTGATAAACTGATACAAGCTAATGCATTCAAATAAGTCAAGTGATGTGAAAAACAATTCATCATCACCAGCTACTTTTCATTGGTGTGGATGGGACTACGTCTTCGGACCAGATAATCAATTGATTTTCCTGTAATATTTCTCCTCAACATCAAAGCTCCTATACCTGCAACTAAGCAATGTGTTTTCCTTCCTTTTTCGCTTGCACAGGTAAGGCACATACATCTTGGACAGAGGAACGGTGAATAAACTGATGATTTAATTTTTCCGTGTGGTTATAGAAGCACTTCATAGTTATAATATAAATATGTAATTTTGCTTTGATTTAAAAAAAAGGTCAGAACAGAAATATCTATACAAGGACTGCGGAACACTTGCTATTATAATTTATATTCAATAATTTTAAAGGAACAAGACTTTTTCCCATTTAACAGCTGACATTGAATTAGTAGGCTACCTTCAGTGAGAGGATATTATTAGTTGAAAAATTCAGGTTATTTACACTTTGCAATATAGCACATTTTCAAGGAGAAACAAATATACGGCAAATCATCAAAACAAATAATAGTTAATCTCTTCTCGCCAGACACAGTTAAGAATTCTCTTGACAATATTCTTGATCCAAAAAGAATCACCAGTATTTTACACGATGAACAAAGACTGAGGTTTCTTAATGGCTTATTTGCTAATGAAACTTCGGATATCATATTTAGTAACAAGATTGTATTTTGACTGTTAGTAATTATAACCCGGGAATCAAAGTGAAAAGTAGTTCAAACTTCGGTTTGTTCCAGTCCTCAGACTGGAAATGAACCTGAATTTACCATGAAGTTTGTCTCACCCTGCCAGAACAAAATGGAACCATCAGAAAAAACCCTAAACAAATTCTAATTACTGATACAGAATAAAAGTCAGTGCCACTGAACCGGCAAATGTGCACCAGTGACTTTTTTTCCAGCCATCAGTTTCAAAAATGATGCTTTGGCACTACCACAAATATCTGTGCCTAAAATGAAAGACAGGGGCCAATACTCTGCTCTATGGAGTCGCCTGCGCACGAGGACCGCCGCCATTATAGAAACGTTTCTTTTTCAACACGAGCTGATTTGAAATTAACCAATTATCGTGGTGCAAAAACAAACCAGAATTCCCGCTCCAGTTCAACACTGTGTGGTGCTATCCTGAGAGATTTTCTAATTCAACTGTCTAATCACACCTGAGCACCTCAGTTTGCAATAGCAGCAAGTGAAGTCTACTAATACATTATATGGCTTCATTTTTGTCAAGCCTTATTATATATATTTGAATAAATCCTTGTGCAATTTGCAGCTAGAGAAACAAAGAAAAATGCAAATTGCTACTAAACTGCTTCATATAATTCCTGACTATTTGAAATACTTTTAAAAAGCCAAAATATTAAAATAATTCCAGTAATAGGCAAACTTCAAAGCCAAAGACTTGAAAACGCAGCGCATAGGTATGTTAGATAAGGTCTGGTTTAGGTCATTTTTTTCCCCCAGCACTTCAAATACATAAGAGGGCTGGGGATGTAAGCAGAGATACGCATTCAGTCAAGTTGACTTAGTCTAATTCTTATCCCAAAATGAAAGGACTGTTGAGCTATGCTGTAAGACTGTACTTAACTGCAACCAAGAAACAGCCAATCCTGCTCCTGACCTAGATGAGGAAACCTTCTATTACCTCCCGCCGGCTGGATGCATCCAAAGCCAACACAACCTCCTTAATTTGGACAGAGAGGAGGAAACTACAAAACATTTTTAAAGAAGTTACTGAAGTATCCCATTCAAGAGTCAGCCTTTTAAAGATTCTTTTACTAATCAGAGCCTTGGCGTAGATAGATAATGAGTTTTCTAGCTCAAATGAATAAAAGAACAGTGCAAGAACGTGGTCACAATTAGCATGCTTTTGTCTGAAAGAGGGAATTGATCTTTTTTTTCCTGCTGCTATGCAGAAAGTTTTCTAATCAGAAGAATAAGAGGTTTGAAATGGAGTTAGATTCTGCAAGAGCATTCAAAATGAGTATAATTCTTCTACCTTGATCAAGGTTTCCCTACAAATCTCAAAAAAAAAAAAAAAAAAAGAAAATCAATAAATTAGCACTGAGGCATACGTAACAGGCCAGTAACACAATATGTGCAAACTGAAAGCAAGCGCAATAGATTAGAAATAGTTTGACAGGCTTTGGAACAGACAGCTCTGAAGGCACTGGAAAAGAAAAAAATATTGGAACAGATTTGAAGGGGGCCAGGAGGGTATTCAGCCCTGCAGGCAGCGAAGAGGAGGCAGGGGGCTGAAGTTGCTCCAGAATAAGTACGGTGGGAAACAAGATACCTTGAATAAGAGAAAGAAAACAAACCTAAAACACATCGTGGGGGAAGAGAATGAAACCAATTTAAAAAAAAAAAAAAATCTTTTTTTTTCTACTTAAAATCTTTAAACCCTTTCTTTTCTAGAAAGCTGATAGATCTTACCAGCTTGCTGTTTAATTTGCTGGAACAGAAACAAAATCACACTTGAAGAAGCAGCTGTCTGCGTAACATGAGGGAAATAAATTCTTGGGAACTTCTGTAAAAGTCAGAACAAAATATGCATCCTGTCTCATTCAAACTGATGCAGAGGTAATTTCAGTTTGAAGCCAAGAGTGGTACAAGGAAGGTGGACAGATGGGGTAAAATGGAAAGAAAACAAGGCAAATTCTGGTCAGAGACCATCAAGATACATTAAAAAAAAAAAAAAAAAGTACTACTGTCCTGCCTTTCGCTTTCTCAATGGAAGCAACAAAAAAAAAAAAAACCTGAGAAGGAATTCCACGCAATCAGAATTAAAACCCTGTGGAACTTAGCATTATATGGAGTAATCTAAAACTGACAGCTTCTCTTTCCTCTTCCTTTATTGCGAAGTACAGTAATTGTATAACACAATGGCTGCTCTAGAGCAGAGCTAGGAAAGCTGCCGCGTACACAGGACTGGATTATTGTGCATTTTTTTTTTTCACTAAAAACCATACAAGTTCTCATTGTAAAAACATTAATGGAAAGCCAGTACCAGACATCCAAAGCATAAAAACACAGAGCATAAGAATATGCTTAATTCTCTTGTGATGATGTTTGACAAGAGTAATGAAAACCACACAAAGTAACCATTGCTGCAATATATATGGATCTTTCACAGAAAAATACTTACATATATCTGGATCTTTACTTTTCTTTGTTTTGTTACTAAGACTTATCTCAAATCTATTAATATCAGATGAAAGATCACTAGGAGAAAAGACAGAAAGCCTCAATTAATACTACACTTGGCTGGCATTTAAGCTTTTTCTAAACTCATTTAAATTGTGAGTTCTCATTATTAAAGACACTTGTATTAACAAAGATATTTAGGTGCCTACAGAGAATTTTGCCCATGCAGAATTTGGCTGAAAGGTTTCTGCTGTATAAACACATACAATACAGTAATTTTTAAAAGTACATGCAAAACAGTACACAGTATTAAGAATTTTAAGTGCAACACAATTTACAAGTGAAACTCTGTAATTCAAGAAGATTAAGACTTACTCAAAGACAAATTCTTCTGACCACACAGGGTTCTGCCCTTCCCTGATATGTGTTTTTGCTACCTGGACACTGTTCAGGTAGATGTTACAATACGGATTAGTAAAATGCTTTACTGGAAGTGTATGAGCTTCTTCTACATGCAGAATAAGACTGCTGACCTAAAAAAAAAAAAATATATATATATATACACACACAAAATTTACTTTCTGTGCTACAACAGAAATACCAAACACGTGAATGATTTTTTTTTTTCTCCTTTGTGCAGAGGCTTAATGTATGAATTCTGAATACAAACTAAAATTTCCTACCAAGAAGAGCAAGGAAGAGAAGTAACGGAATAATATTTTAAGAGGCACCAGTACCAAAATAAGCGTAACTCAATCAGTGAAAACAAATCTCCAGCCCCATGGTTTTTAAGGAATCTTGCCTTCTTCTTATAAAATTATCTTTGAGACATTAGGATTTGCAAATACTAACTTTTCTATGCACAGATAATTTTACTGAAATCAGAGACTGCCACCTTGAATAAAAGCCATGGATGATTCCAAACACAATGGCTTTTTTGGTGTTTTCCTAACAGATTAGGTAAAATTCCCTTATGCAACATGCTACCCTCTGTTCCTTCATATGGATAAGGATCTTCTTCACTTTTTGAAGTTAAAAATTATTTCAGATTGTCAGTCTTTGTGTTTGCAGCTTGAAGCCCCCAATTTCACCTGCCACTTTATCTGTGAATTTACCTAACTTAATTCATTTACTCAGAAGTATCCATACATCTTTAATGTTAACTACAGAGTAATTGTGCATTCTGAAAAACATCCTGTTCTATTCCTTTCTCCTGTCAGAACAGCTACCTTCAATATTCCCAACATTCAAAAATAATCAGGGATTCTTGAAGTATTTTCTGTTATTCTCCACAGATTTGGCCATTTATGACTATTTTAGCCATTTGAGGACTATCTGTTCTCTACCTCTGAGGAAATTCTGGCAAACACAGCACTAAGAGGCCAAGAAAAATTAAGCCACAAGCACGGCTCAGCCTGTATTTGTTACTGAAAATGAGTCACATTAGTTAAACAAATACTTTGTTTACATGTCATGTAGGTCTGTCACACTTTTAAAGCTTCTTATATGAAGTAAATTTTAAAAGTTAAGATGAGACAAACTCTGACTTTTTATGCTTTTACTCAAATGTAGTCAGAAATTAACACTAGCAAAGCATGTGCAGATTGCCTAACGCCATTCAGGGTTTTATGTATACATTATAACAAAGTCTAGGTCATCCTGGTTGGTTTCACAGGGGTACTGCCTAACTCCAAAAAGGAAACTACATGCAGGATTTACCACTGTTGAAAGTAAAATTCTGAGATTTATCAGTATAATTTTGCCATGAGGAGACAAAGCACTCCTCCACATGCACCGCCAACCCCGTATCAGCTTCACCTGACGTAGACGTTTATTTGATGTTCCTGGACTGGTTTTTCTTAAACTGCAAAACATCTGCAGAGCTTTCATCCAGTCCTAAGAGAGAAGGATGCAGAATAGCATAATAAAAAAGTCAGACACAGCTTTTTGCAGTGGAACAGACATCTAAAAAGAAGTTTTCCCTTTTGCTTGGCAAAACCTAAGTTTTCTGTAATTCCCAAGTATGGAAGTTTGAATATTAAAGCAAAATCCTTATTTTTACTGAGCAAAACCTAATATAGGATTTGCAAATGTAAACTACTTTCTCTTTCAGAAATATCAAGCATTACCAATGGATATACAGTGTGACCTTTACCAATTTTCCAGTCTAGTAATATGACATGAAATTACAAGTGGTATGTAAAATGAAGCAAAGGCTTGTTTGCTTCTGAGAAAATTACAGTAACAAGCCAAAAACTGTTCTGATTATCCTCTCCAGTACTTCTGTATGGCAGTCGTAATACTGCTTCAAACAAAAACTAAACCAGCATTAACACAGAAACACAGGAGCACGTGTCCAACATTCCCCTCTTTGCTCACAACTGCATAGAGCAGAGTGGATGGATGGATGGATTCCAAGGAAACAGACGTGTCATCTGACACCAACAACAGCGTGCCGCGGTAAGCACAGTGACTCCAGCACGCAAGGCTACGTCTTACATTCACCTTTGTTTTGTACAAACCGTAAAGACAGCATGCAGTCCACAGGATGGCACTGCTTTGATATTTATTTACTACATTATAAGAGAAGCTTAACAGACAAATAAAACTATTCTTCTATGCAATGTTACAACGTAAAGAAAGTTGAATATTCTCAAAATAGAAACTTTCCCGGGCCAAAGCAATATTATAAAAAAAACTTGTATTCTATACAAATGCAGTGAACAGTCTGTTAAGCAGATCAACACCAAAAGCAGATTATACCAAATGCTCAGAGAACAAGACAGGATATTCTGTCTTCTATACATTCTTAATTCTTTTAATTTCTAGAACACAACAGACGTTGCAGATGTGACAAAAACGAATGTGGAAATTAATATATATATTCCTGATTACTACATAGCACGCTGCTTCTCAGAGACAGTACAGAACTTAGTGACAAATGCCACTACATCATTCAAATACTATCTCAGTGACTTTCAGAAATTTGTATGAATTTAACTGGAAAATTTGTGCTTTCCTTTATCTACAGCCCAAGAATACTAAATTTATACAGCCTTCATGCTCTGCTAAATAGTAATCCATTGTGAATGCTTTAAACAGCTTTAATTCCATTCAAATAAAATCAAGTGCAAAGCTTAATTTCTGATGCAACAGGTGTTATTTCAGAGCTGTGTACCTTCAGAGCTGTAAACTTAATAAAAAAGGACACTGTCTCATCTTAGATATGCTCTCCTGCTGGTGAGTGAATTTCAGAGAATTAGGTTCCTATCCTTCACCTCTTTATCAGCAAACCTAACTGCTGAAGAGCTAGTAACTACAGGATACCAACTGAAAACAGAAAACCTTACTTTTTGTGCAGCATCTAGGCCCAAGACTATGAACAACGACCAATTTATGGACAGGACAAATAACTGCAAAACGCAGCTATTCAGTATACTTTGGTCACTGGGAACACATACATGCATTAGCATTAGCATTTTAGCTGAAATCACCTTTGAAGGAAAACTCACGCTCACCATGTTCTGATTTATCACATGGAAAAGTCCTGGAGAGTAAACTATTGTTTTGAATTGAAATATGTCAAAAAAAAAAAAAAAAAGTTCTCCAGAAACAGAAAATGGAAAATAATGGAAGTTCAGTCCGTGACACCTGACAGGAACTTGTCCAAAGTAAAACCCCCAAGTGCAGGTCACGTAGGTACTGTATTCTCAGCACCAACAGATCCACTACTACTCCACTATAACATCTGCTCATATAGTGATACACTTGCTTCCTGTTTCAGAGGAGCAGCATCATTAAACACTACAAGTCAAAAAATTACTTCTTAAATTATATTTACCAACAAAAACTCTCACCTGTGCTTGTTCTGGAGTTTCGCCTGCAAAGTAAAAGATGTAATGCTCTTCACTAAAGTGCTGAACTACTATCTGAAAACAGTTTGGCCTTAAAAATAAACAAAACAAAAAATGTCAGTTTTATTACTCTTTTTAATATTACCAGACACCTTCACTTGTTGATCTGTGCCAAAACAAAGTTTCCACTGAACTAACACATATTTCTGTTTGTCTGTAAGGAGCATCGAACATTCCATCGATTTTTGTTTGTAAACACGTAGCATCATCACACATGGAAAGAAGATAAAACTCCCAACTGGAAAATTTCTCAAGTCCTTCAAAACTGCATTTTGGTTTCAATGTACTATGTAATTTTAAGAAAACCACACTTCAGTACAGCCAGTTTGTGTCAGAATATTAAGAAACATCAAGAATAGTCTGTACTGATAGGCGTGTATGCTGACTTACAGTCAAGACAAAAAATAGCCATCTGGTGTTCCTAGAGACTTTAAAAGCAGGAGAGGTTTAGCATTAGTTCCCAACCAATTTGGCTCTCCCAAAACCAGCGTTACATGAAGGGTCCTACTTCATTTGCAACAGAGCTTCAGTCTTCAGTTCAGTGCCTAGAGAAATGCTGACATGCCACGGAAGGGTGAGGGAGAGCAGCAAGTAACCAGGTCTGGGGCTAATTAAATCGTTGTCACCAAAAAAACATGCAGAGCCACAGACTCCACTGTACTTCTGAGACAAGTCTTTACTAGCTACTTAAAATGCAAGAGGAACTTTGTCTCAGCTACGCTTCCTCACTAGCAGCTTCCTAGGCTGGGGCAACCATGCATCTCCTCCTACCTACGTAGGACTTCTTGTCAAACTACATTTTAACTCACAGCAAAAATGCTTCTTAAAAGCTGTGTAAGAGACAGTTGCTGTTAACGAAAACGTTCCTTACAATATACACCAAAGCATCCTGCATAATTGCTAACTTAAATAAGGAACATTCAGTAGTTTTTTATTACTGTTCTGGTAGTCTTTATCTATACTCCTCATTCCATTAGTTTAATGACATTTTTTTCAAAATTTAAAAGATAAAAAAAAAACAGATCAAACAAAAGTGCCAGTCTTTGCAGCTGAAGAAATGCCACTAATTTTTTTTTCACAGAAAAACTTAGACGTTGTCTATGTATGACTATGTATAATTTTTAATAAATACTAAGATCCATGGGATAACCAGAATTTCTAAATTAGGAGTAAGTGTAGTTATTTCTTCTATATGATATTATAATACAGGATGGTGGAGATTTTTTGTAACTACCAGTGAACAAATATGTAAACTCCTTCTTGTTAATTGCCAATTATATCCAAAAGATTTTTGATTCTCAGCTTCTTTGCTGATAATCACATCCCTTGTGGATGGCATATTTTGAATTACAGTAAGATTTGATATGAAAATTATCTCTGAATATAGTAATTGTGCAAAAACAATTTCTAAAGATATTGACTTACGTGAACTAGTTTACTACTAAATTGGTCTAATCCAACAAAAGTATTTTTTCTTAAATAGAAAAGCACTTACAGACTCCCTCTAACCAAGTTAGCTTTCAAATAGCTATCAAAAGAATGTAGTTCTTTTGGAATTGACAAAACTCTTATCTTGTCAATTCTTGGTTCAAAAGGATTAAAAACCTCAGTTCATAATCTCTAATGTCTGTAATATGAAACATGGAACAATTAATCCACTCAATCTTAAAAAACATCCATGCAAAGAAGCTTGAATCATCATCACATCTTAATTCACAATAAAACTGCAGACTCTTGGTATGAACCCAGAGTCACGAGGGAAGCGAGGGACACTTGTTCACTCGCGACACATTGCCCACGTCTTGTACATGCCTCAAACCCAGCAGTCAGCAACTCCTCGGCTCCACGTACGGAATCACAAGCCAGGTCCTACCTGCCAAACAAACTGTCATGTACTCCGTAGACGGAACACACGCTAAGGTCTATTAGTCCTTTGGGTTTTGTGGCTCGTTTTTCACTTTCAAAATAAATAAGCTGGGCATCATTTCCCTCTAATATAAAGTACAAGTTTTTCCATCTCTTTCCTTTACCTGTAAAAAAAGGCAAGCAAAATGTTATTATACTGTTTAAAAGAAAGTGTAAATTCTGTAAATGAAGAAAGCACAAGAAGGCAGTAAATTGCTGTCAAACTGCAAACTGAATAACAATATACAAGTAAACACACTTAAGTTATAGTATCAGTATACATACCTAATTTTATGCAACAGGTAGCTAAAACTAGACCCTCTTCACAGATGCAGGTAGAGTTGCAAAAAGTTCTTTAAACATTTTCACTGATTTCAACGGGGCTAAACAAATGCATATGAGCTACCTGGACAGTGAGTTCCTGCTAGTGTTAAGACTCTGTATCTACACAATGATGCTGTGGATCCCGTTTATTTCCGTTTTAATTAAGAAATAGACACTTGATGTGAGAAAGTTACTCCTAAACTCTGACCAGTGTTTAACAGATTGCATTACAGTATCTTAAAGAACAGAAATTGGGATATGTTATACGCTAACTTAAACCAGAACCATGTCCCAAACACAATCATATCTAAGAATTTGTCTGGTTCCACTTCTTTCAGAGGAAGCATTCTCTGAACTACAATGGATTAGAAACTTTCTGCACGTAGCTAATGTGTAAGTCACAGTACCATTTAGAAAAAATTTTCAGCCTTGATTTTATACGCCGATCATCATAAATCCACCAAGGGCTTCAATAAACGAGTATTAGCACTGTTTTGAAAAGACAAATCCAACATGCAGTTATTACACTCCGTCTCCTCAATGGAAGAGTGATTTTATTTAATTTGTTCCATATGCGGCTACGTGCCCGTCTCTACACCTACTCATACTTCCATTTGCACATGTAAAGTATCTCATTATCTCTTTCAGCTATAGGTTTTCAATTCATTCTTATTTGATTCCTCACTCTACAGCATCCCTCTACAGCTTCTCTCAGAATTAGCTTTCTCAATAGAAGAGGTACTTTCCTTGTTCTGTTCTGAGGGTATACAGTTTGGAGTGGCTTGGGTTTTTTAATATCTTTTATATTTAGCTGTATTTAAAATCATACCTTCTTTCTCACTTTTACTGCCTGTCATTTATCCTCCTCACTATGGTCTCTGGCATTTGCAGAAATTTTATTATTGATAGTTCTTCTGTTTCCATTAATGCTGATTTTTTAAAAAGTAGAAATGTAACACCTGGTACGGACCAGCTTCCTCAGAAATTTGAAGACTTGCTCAATGGCAATTATTCAGGATTACATTGAGATGAGTCAAGCAGTCAGCTTCTAATGTATTTTTGTATGTTAGGTTGGCTGTGTCAGTGTAAAAAAGTCATTATGTATCTTGTACAGCAGAATATGGATTTTACATTTAAGATTTAAAACATACAACCTAACCTGGAATAACAAAATTAAACCAGTTGTGCTCTCCAATGTTTCATACTATTCTAGCTAACTCTCATCTACTCTATCAGCTAGAATTTAATGAGTTCCATAATAAATACAAACACTTTTTATGAAAATATACTTCCATTTAATGAGTTTGATTGCTACCTTTGACAAGGATGCCTAGTTTTTGTGCTGGGCTGGGATTTTTTTCAGAACAACTGCGAATCAACATTTTCACGTTGCATGAAATTTTACGTATCATGTTGTTGTATTAATGTACTACTTCATACTCTTCTAGAACCTTTTCACCACTCCAATTTTGTCTTTCTAGTACCACTATTATGCTAAATTCACTAAGGATGCACATTCAGCTTGGAGAGGAGAAGGCTGAGGGGTGACCTCATCACAGTCTACATCTTCCTCAAGGAGGACAGCAGAGGGGGAGGTGCTGATCTCCTCTCTCTGGTGACCGGCAACAGGACACAAGGAGATGGAATGAAGCTGCATCAGAAGTCCAGGTTGGACATTAGGAAAGGTTCTTCACTGAGAGGGCGGTCAGTCACTGGAACAGGTTCCCCAGGGAAGAGGTCAAAGCACCAAGCCTATCAAAGGAAGGTCTGGACAATGCTCTTAGCCATATGGTTTAGTTTTAGGTAGCCCTGTGAAGAGCATGGAGTTGGACTTGATCCTTATGGGTGCCTTACAACTCGAGATATTCTATGATTCTATGATACATATCTTCATTGTTTACGAAAAAAAAATTAGCAGAAGATAACTTACTTTTTTTCAGAAGATAACCTTTTTTGACAATATTTTTATAAAAAGCATCTTTTGTTTTCCGACGAATTGTATTGTAGATTTCTTTTCCATCCACTGTATCATTAAGCACTTGTTCTTGGTGCTGGTAAACATGTAAGAAAAACATATTTTAAGTTCAGAAATTGCCATTATAAAACTGCGTGCTATGAAGCTGCAACCAGGATCATCGCCCTGAATGCAACCAACTGACTACTATTGTTCTCTCATGCATTTTAATAAAGCAATAATTTTTTCATACAATACCCTTGCTAGAAACATAATTTCCATATTTACAGAATTATGATAGAACAAAAAAGTTTTCAATACAGACCAACTTCTACAAAGTGTTCTACAATATGTCTTTTTAACATTAAATAGAAAGAAGCATCTTTCACTGTGATTTCGTTAAATTTATGCAAGTCTTTAAGGATTTATCTAGCTTCTACCTGTCTTCTACTAAAACTTTTGGGACTGAGTAATCACAGATAAACTCTGAAGCAACAAGAATGGTGCAGATAACAATTAAAACCAACTCACTCAAAGCTGTACATTAATTTCATTAGAACTCACATGTTCTAATTGAGTAGAACTTAAGACAGGAGAAGAAAGCAGAAACTAGAAACAGAAAAAGGATGAACTCACAGAAATTTGTAGGATCTGGAAATGCAAGTAACAAAGAGAAGGGCCAAAAGCCACGCCAGGTTTGACCTTACCAAGTAAGCTGATCAGCAAGAGTTCTTTAGCCGTAAGAAAACACGAAAAGCAAGACTGTCAAACAGTACAGCACTGAGATGAAAAACGACATATGAACTAGCTCATGCTTCTACTTTTCTTCCTGTTCATATATCTACAAGAACTATGATTTTGAACAACATGACAATAGCAAGATAAAAAATATTTTGGTAACACTAACAGGAATTATAGAACCTACAATAGAAGCCATATCCAGATGTTTATGAGCGCAAGATAATCTCCATAACATAACTACGCAAAGAACAGCGCACAAAACAGATCTAGTGACAAATATTTTAAAGTAAATTTCATATTAGACAACACCAGAAGTCAATCAGACTGACTTTAAATTACATGAGACTTCTGTATTTTTTTTTCCCCTCAAAAACACAGATCATAGTAGTGTGTTGAAGGGAGAGAACACAAACTGAACATAAATTGCACCACTAACCACTAGATTTTTAAACAAAGTCAGTCACAAATATATCGAAGTAGGTTTAAAAAATCTGAAGTAGTATAATGGAAAAAACAGTCAATGCAGAGAAGATTTTTATACTAACAGATTATTAGGATTATTAATAATATTAAATTAATTAATATGCAAAATGTGAAAATTAAGACAATTACTGCCATGATTTAAGAGGAAGGATGGAGCATGAGGAAAAGTTACTAGTGAAGCCTTTGGAGGAGCAGTCTCAGGATTGATATTTGCTTTTTGTCCCAACCACATTACCAAGCACAAGTTAACAGCGGCAAAAACTGGGAAGCACTGACGACACAAGACAATTAGCAGTATAGGAAAGATCAGAATAACAAGGTGTAAGTCTACTAGCACAACATAACAGTTACACCTGCTGATACTTACCAGCAGAAAACAGAAAATAAGAAACTTGAACAGCTGAGTCATTCGCAGGAGGACTGAGCTATGTAGCTATGTAACGCGGCTATGACAACGTACTGGGTTTGGCAGGGACGGAATTAACTTTTGTCACAGCAGCTCCTACGGTACTGTGTTTTGGGTTTGTGACTAAAACAGTGTTGGTAACACAGTGTTTTGGCTTTTGCTGATCAGTGCTTGCACAGCCTCAAGACCTTCTCCATCTCCTACTCTGCCCCCTTCCTCAGCGAGGTGGCTCGGGTGGGCAAGGTGCTGGAAGCAGACACAGCCACAAGAGCGGATACCAACTGATCAAAGGGGTATTTCCTGCCATATAACATCATGATCTGCAATAAAACTGTGTGTGTGTGTGTGTGTGTGGACATAGTCTTCCTTGGTGACTACTGCTCAGAGACCAGCTGGGCATCAGTCTGCTTGTGGAAGGTGGTGAGTGGTTGCCTTTGCATCACCTCCCACCATCCCTTCCTTTGCTTATTGAAGTGTACTCATCCTAATGCCGGAGTTTTTTGCTTTTGCCCCGATCCCGCAGGAGAGGGGAGTGAACAAGTAAAGCCGTGGATCCTTAACTGCTCACCAGGGTCAACTCACCACTGAAAATGACACCTAGTCTAGGATACTTCTGTTAAGTATTTTCCAGAGATAATGGGAATTACCCGTGATGCGGTACTCTAAACTCTTCTGGTCTACCACATTCAAGAAAGGCAAGCTTACTCTAGAACTGGTAGCAGCAGGGCAACTATGAGAACACTACAAAGGGACAAGATCAGCTACGCTTAGCTTCATGAGCTAAGGGAGAATACAAGAAATGTTCTCATATTAATATGACAGATCTCACAAAGGGGTATGAACCGACCATAACTCTACTTATGCAGGAAATTAAAGGCTAATTTCCAACCACTGAAAATGGAAAGTATGGGAACAGAGGGAACAAAATATACACATATGCTTTATAACTAGCTATAAGCTTATGAAAAGCTGGATGATGTGATGTGCTTATTACTGGTGGTCTCTTAGGATGAATGTCTGCTAGGAGGCAAAAGTGCTCCAGAACAAGCCCTGCAATCACCCCTGAAGCTTTTCTGTGTATACAGGTTTCCTCTGGCAGAAGAAAAATACCACACACAGTAGAGGAGAGCAGCTTGGTTCTTCCTAACAATGCACCAAGGCACAGCATGGTTCACCAGGGACCAGAGCTAGGGGCACACAGCAGAGGATGAACACCTCAGGGGGCAGACAGATCTTACCAGTATTTTCTTATGACTACAAGCCAACCTTTGGTAAGCGAATGCATTTGGGGACAAAACAAAAGAAACACAAGCTGAAAACATTAAAATTGGAGATGATGCTGTTTATCCATTGGTATCTGTGCTGTAATTCAGTTCACAAATCAATTTGATGATGATTAGGCCTGTGTCTTCAACAACAAATGCTCAGGGATGAACTCTTACCTGCATTGGAACAGGATCTTTAAGGTAATATCCTTCAACAATCTGTTCTTTTCTATAGTGCTCAATGATGTCAGCAATACTGTTCCAATAAGAAAAAGAGGATTCAAATATTAAACAGGTTAGTTTTTCCTCTGTTCAAGAGTTTGCTTTTCCATACAACCACAGAAAATTTTCCCACCAAGTTTTAACAAAATCAGGTGTTAAACTTTGTAATCTCATTTGTAGCAATGAGAATTTACTAATACTCTGAAGTCAAGAAAGTTCACAAAACTGCATTCAGAATGTATTAATTCTAAACTCTGGAAAATATTTTAATTAGTTGCTTAAAATGCCAAATGAGGACACTGCTTTTTTTCACATTCAAGTAGCATACGTGCATTACCAGCCCCCCAACCAGGCTGAAAATTGCTGTTTCATTGGCAATAATTTTCAAAGTCCTAGAGTAACTAGGGAAGGGTAATGTGAGATACCGCAAGTGCAGAGCAATTTCTTTCTAGGAGGAGAGGAACAGAAAACAGAAAAGGTTTATAGCAAAGATCATACACGTTATACTTGGAAATCACTGAGCTATCTTGTTAAATTAAATACTCAATTGGTACCGCTCCTCTACAGGGAAGCATTCATTCTTATTACCAGATTCAATTGTGTTTGGAAGGCTCAGGAGAGAAGTAGTGAGAGACACAAGCTGCAATTCAAGGCATTTGAGTTGCTCTAACTTATTTTTGCAGTTACTGAAATTTACAACGCAATAAAGGACAGCAACATACCAACCTAAAAGAAGAACTAAATAATTAAGTAGAAAACGAAAGTATACTGAGCATGTCTTCTCACTTCATGCATACTCAGCTGTGTGTGCAAAGGTAATCAACAAGGCACACAGCAATGAAATCTTTCACCTGCTACAACTGGATACAGTTATGCCCAACACAGGTTCAATATCTGGTACTGTAAAAATAAGCTCAAAAACTTTTTAATAAGCCTCAGAAAGACATTTTTATTAACTTTTCCCCCCTCTCATTCTAAAGCTATGAACTAGTACACGCCTGATAAAATAATTTTTCTACAGATATTTTAGGTTTCTAGCTATGTAGAATAACATGATTTTCTCTTTCAATATTACTGAAACAAAACAATTTATTTCAATTTCTACTGAGATGCAATTTGCATATGCCATTTTCTGGATTAAAAACCCTAAACTTTAGCACATTACAGAAAATACTGACTCACTCATTATATTTTGCATGTTGAATAGCTACTCCCAATATCTTGTAATAAGTAAAACAGCATTATATAATTTTTCTCACTCATCAAATGAAGAATATCTACCTGTCACTGTTCTCTCCTTCCTTGGTTAAAA
Organism: Tetrax tetrax; assembly: GCA_009806455.1. NCBI lineage: Eukaryota > Metazoa > Chordata > Aves > Otidiformes > Otididae > Tetrax > Tetrax tetrax. The sequence goes on from WHYT01017245.1 coordinate 283,442, forward strand.
ACACCAGCAGGAGTTCCTCAATATAAGGAGCAAGTGTCTAAGTTCTTCCCGTTTTGTAATAAGAGTTGAAGAATAAATTTAGTTCTATTTGAAAACTCCTTTTCTAGTTAGAGTACCATATGGACTAGGACCTCATGTCTTGGCTCTGCAGCCCTCTCTGCCCACAGGTGGACTCAATTCAGATGGTCACTTACCACTACAGCAGCTCAAATGCCTGAACAAACTGAACACTGCAAACATAAAGACACCAAGTATCTCACGATACCAAGTACGCTACAGAATATGAATCTGCAAGTGATCAGAGTTATGCAGCACGTAAAACGCCAAGTATGAAATCAGACTGACCACAAAGCTTATCTAGGGGACAGGAAAATGAATCATAGCTTTCTTCAATGTCCGACAGTAACAAAAATCCTACTTACACAAAGTGCATCAAGGAAGGTACTAAATAAGCATGGATTTAAAAAAAAAAAAAGTTAAACTTGGTTTGATACACAGAAATAAAGATGGTTCTCCATACTACATCATAGTTACTTTAGTAATGTCAAAATGCTCAACATAGGGCTTGTTAGGTTCCCCAGATCTTGGCTACTTGGATGACTTCAAAAGCACCTTACCGTCATGAGCAGTATCATTTTTTAATACTTAAAGAGTGAACCGGGAGTTATTCCAACAGCTGACATTTCAAATAACGAAGAAAGCAGAACTAAGCAACACTATTCTATACACCGTTAAATGATAAAGGCAAAGAATTAATGTTAAATCCTTACTGTTCAGCCCATCACAATATGGGTTAAACTACCAGTTGAAACAAAACTATCTTCCAATTGTCTACTGTTTTCAAATTGTGCTGTCTGAAAGCTTGTTCACTCCACAAACTATTGGCATTGCCAATGTTTCTTACCTTCTCCTTTGAAACAGAATCACCAGAAACAAACAATTCCTAATTTTACAGGGTTTTTTTTGAATGCTACCTGTTATGCAAGTTGAATTTTGGAAAGAAGGCAGATAGAGAGAAGGACAAAGAAAAGGCCCGGATCCTTTTCCTACCACATGTTCTAAAATCAGAACTGAAACATTGATAAATGCTATCTTACATTAAAACACTACGAGACACATGGAAGTTATTCACAGAACGGCTGAGCGCAGAAGGCGCTTCTGAAGACCACCTAGTCCAAGCCCTCAGCTCAAAGCAGGGTCAGTGATGGCAGGTTACTCCAGCCCTCGTTCAGTCACATCCTGAGCATCTCCAAGGATGGAGACTCCACACCTTTCTGGGTAACATGTTCTGGTATTCAACCACCCTGACAATAAAAGCCATACACCAGTAATTGCACATCTTTGGACTGACACCGTGTGACACAGTTACTAAAATCGTGACTGTACAAAGTCTATCTAGGATGGAGTTAATTTTCTTCACAGCAGCCCATGCTGCGCTGTGTTTCAGATATGTGACTGAAATGCTGTGTTGATAGCACGCCAATCTTTCGATTATTGCTGAGCCATACTTGCAGTGTCGAGGTTTTCCTTCCCCCCCCCCCGACTCTGTGCCCCTGCAGCCATCCCACAAGCAGGACAGGGGTGGGCAAGGAGCTGTGAGCGGACACAGCAGGACAGACGGCCTGAACCAGCCACAGGGATATCCCCTGCCACATGATGTCAAGCTCAGCAATAAATGCCCAAGAAAAGGAGGAGGTGGAAAAAGACGCTGAAGAGCGTGTGGAGGAGTGATGCCAGTCAGCAGCTGATCACCCTGCAGCGCTTGCTCATTCCCTGCCCTCAGGACAGGGGAGAAAACAAGAAAAGCAAATATGACAAAACTATTGCGTCAAGAAAAGACAGTCTAATAAGCGAAGGGTGGTGGCGGAGAGGGGTGTCAGTAATGCAAAAGCCATCACTCATCACCTCTCACAAGCAGACTGATGCTTAGACAGTCTGAGCAACATCCACCTTGCAAGACCACACATCCCCTCCGGTTTTCATTGCTGAGCGTATCTCTTCGGTCAATTCGGGTCTCTGGAAAATGAAGAAAGTCTCAGCACTGCGCAAGCAGTGCTCAGCAAGAGCCAGAGCAGTGGTGTGTTATCAGTACTGTTTTAGCCACAAATATGAATCACAGCACCGTGCTGGCCGCTGTAAAGAAAATTAATTCCACCTCAGCCAGACTTGGTACGAGCACCAAGAAACGGCTTTGCCAATTTTTCCACGGAAGTGTAGAAAGATGATTAATGGAGTAACCTGTTTCCCATGGAAAAAACAGAAAGATCCACAAAAGTTAAACGCTTTACTAAATTCCACGGGAAATTACTCCTTTGTTATACAGTCAACATAATTCCCACAGTATGTATGCAATATAGGTACTATATATCAGGACCTTCAAGTGGAGAGCTAGAAGACTACAAATTAGCTACTCTGCAGAGCTGATAAAAGAGAACCAAGCAGTGAAAGCAGATGTTTGTGTGACAGACTGCAGGCACAGCCTGTTCAGTCATACTCATCAACAGAAGCTTTTAGCCATTTACACACAGAGTAGTGGGAGCATGTGCAAAAGGAACAGGGTGGTGGAACAAAGTAAGTATTCCTACGCAGCATACACTATGAGATTCCCCTGGTGTACCCTGGACCTCTTTCCCTATGATCACCTGGAGTAACTTCTGGAATACGTGCAGATATATTGTTGCTTATATAGGTTATTGTGGTCCCAGTCCCACATCTGGATACTCAAAATACCAGTGAAATAAGAGTTCTTTCATTGTGTTTCATTACTATTCTTTAGCTACTTACTTTCGTATGGAAAATCTCAGTCTATACTTTATTGGGACTATAACTGTACTCAATACTCCACAGACAAAGAGCAGATTGCCTTCATTTTACCTTTTATCTCAATTACAATCACAAAAACCGTAAGAGAATATTAAAAATATTCTACTACCAAGGACAATTTTGTAAAGATTAGCCTAATACTAGTATCAGATTTCAAAGGATAACCTGAGAGCATTTATTGGAACAGTTTAATATAAAAAAGCTTATAGTTAATGGAAACTGGCGAACAGATGCATTTAAACAAGAAGCAGCACTTCCTAAATCTGAAATTTTCACCTTGAAGACAAGCATCATATTTTTAGATAACCCACAAAGAACTCTCTGCGCCAAGAAATGCTTATAAATAGCATATCTTGCATAAATTCACATGTTGTGTATCTCTGTTCTGGACTCAAGGCCCTGTTTATTGTTTTTCAGCCACTTCTGATTATTCCATACAAGACCACATTAGCCTTCACATATGTAAACATTTCTTACAGTGTCTGCAGTAAATGAACTAATACAAGAATTTAAAAGCCCACAAGGGTGGGGGCTCCCCCTCTTTCCTGCTCCTTATTTACTGCCCTCTGCAGTAGATCTTACATTACAGATGTGGGCAGTTACCATCTTCATTTTGCAGCCTTATTATCTTGCATTTCATACTTCATTAGATGTTTGAACTTCCAGGAAGTTTGCTGACTTGCAGCAGATACTAAGTTGGACTGAATGTGAGCCTAGGAGTATAGCAGTAACTCTCCAAAACATGCAACAGAAATTAAGCCTTTTAAAGCTACACAGATTCTCTTTCACACCGAGGAAGATCTCTGCAAACTAGGTACCAAAATATATTAAAAAAAAAAAAATAATTCTAAAAGCATTTTGTCATAACGTAGTGCTTCTCAACTTTACAACCTTGTTTTCTGTTCAACACCACGGAAAGGATCTTCTTCAGATAAATATACATGCCTCAAGGGAATCCAGCACTGTATTCTAAAGTAATCAAAAGTAATAACTTACTTTCCAAAGGTGTACTGTTTAATGCTGCAAAAGCATTTGAGACCAATAAGAATTACACTAATTTGCTAGTTGGTCTGACATCAACTGGAGTGGGGGCTCCTATGTGACTAGAGAATGGGCAAAACAGCATTTACCTTCACGAAAGGCTGGCACTGCAGCTAGCTTGGTTTTGAGTGAGGATGTCTGGAGGCCAGACCGATTAATACAGAAGGCACTGAAGCAGCCTGGGTGTGGGATATGCATAGGTTCGTAAGGTTCCAATTGTTTAGCCTCACACCATCATCCATTTGAAGTCATACGAAAAAGTCCACTGAACTTCTTAGTTAGGAGACCTTGACATTTTCAGAGACACCAGCTGCTGGATCTGTACCAGAAGCCAAGCTGGAAGTAAGAGAAATTCTCTATTGGGATGAAGAAAGCCCTGGTTCTATATGAGCAAGTCTGGCAAAGTGCTGATTTTGTGAGGCACGCAACAGTCTCCATCAAAAAGAGGGAGGTGAGTTTTCACTACCGAAAAGTCTTACACCTATGACAAATCTAAAAATAAAATTATCAAGGACGGAGTTGTACTGGTAGCTTCTCCAACAAAAGAGGCAATGTATCTCATGATTTCTTTTTCTTTTGGTACCAATGGCAAAACAAATGCATCCCAAGTTTGCTCACTCTAAATGAAGTGATCTGTACCTCCGACCCGAGTATCATGCACTTATCACAATGCAATTTAATGACTTTTTCCAACAATGAAGGTATTTTTCCCCCATTCCTGTAAATACTAATTTCTAATATTTGAAAACCCTATTGAATGTCTCAGATAAAACTGACGTTTTCTTTTCCCTTTTCAAATGGACAAGAATACAAATAGTAGCTCCCAAGACAACACAGCATTCTCTTAATTACACATCCACTTATGATCCATACAATCCACAATTTATACTGTGAAGAAATTGGTTTGTGGAAGAAGGACAATACCTTGAAAGAAACAAGCTATGCCTAGGCTTCTGCAAGCTCTAAGAACTTACTCAGTTACAAGTAACTACTGAGAAAGCTAGGTAAAACGGTTAGTATGCTACTAAGAAAACACAGTCTTAGAATCGTGGCAGTAAATAATTATCAGAAGCAAGTTATACAAATTCTTTATACGAAGATGAAATATGCACAATTCCTTTTACCATTAAAACTTACCTATTATAGTATCTGCCTCCCATCATAAACTGATTGTTTGATGTGGGACATATTTTAAAACGCTGAATATTTTCACTGGTCCGAAAATAAAGTGAATAATCACCAGGTGTATTATCTGAAGGCCTCACAAGAAAACTGCACACCTGACCAACTGAAAAGATACCATAATAATGTGTTACATATGAGCCCTTATCAAATCTGTTTGCACATAAATTATCAAGAACTGCACACTTGAAATAATACAAAGTCTATAAGGTAGGTTCCAGCAGTGATTTCAAACTAGATGAACTAGTACTAAACTGCCAAAATTAATGCAAAATGGTTCAGCTGTAGCTGGCAACTTAGCCACATCTTTGCCACCTCTTTACAAGAACACGTAAAAAAATGTCTGACAACGTTTTCAAAAATTAACGATTTCTGTTCTAATATTTAAAGCATGCTATTGAACAATATGGGTCAGAAATCTTGATGTTTTTGTTTAAAGAAATCTTTGCTCTATGAAATGGCTAAAAAAAAAAGTTTGAAATATATGTTCCTTTAAGTAAAACCATATTCTCCACAGTATTTTGATGAAGACATCAGTAAGCTAAATAATTTATTACACATATATTAATTTTAAGAATTATTTACATCAAAAATTATTAAATTGACTGTACTTGAGAACACACTTAATACTCATAGCCACAACAGTTTTCTTCCAATGTAGTATTCCACCCAGGTAACAACCACAGGGGTGGGTCAGACTAAGACACTCATATACGTTCACACACGGAAGGAAGTTTTGCCACAGTTTGACACAAACAGGATCATTTTGTGCCATTTCACTACCACTGTATTTCAATGAGAAATACAAGTACCTGTCATCAGCAAATTGTAAGCCTCTTGTTTGGAGATCTTCCCATGGAACCATCTTAACAAAGATGAAGAAAAAAATTAGAAAGCAAGACTATGAGCTCTCTTTTTGGCTGTGGTGACATCCAAGGCTCTGGCACCTATGAATTGATCTTTATTTAAAAAGACCTAATGCATATAGATGAGATAATCAATGATTATGCTACTTAATGATTCTGTTCTACCAACAGCATGAAAAAACTAATATTAATAGGTATATATAAACAAATTTCAATAAAACCATCCAGCACTTGGGAGTTGACATTCAAATCCAACTGTGTTTAGAGATGAAAATGAATTGTCTAAACAGAAGATAATTTGATAGGCATTATTTGAAGTCAGTCTCATACAGCAATTTGCTTGAATCATGAAATCCAAAGCTCAAACAAGGAGGTTAAACACTGTACAGAAACACTCAAACTGAATTTTGCCAGAAACTATAAAATAAATTGAAATTTATAATATAATAGAATTTAGAAATAAAACCTAGCTTTATTAGACTATTGAATGTAAACAGCTTTGATCTCACACCTTGTACCTTCCCAGAGTCCTGTGTCAGAGCACTGTCTTAAAAAATTTCAGCAGCCTCTGTCTAGTCTCACCCTGATACTTAATGACTATACAGAAGAGGCTGACATGCTACAACTTAATAGCTTATTCCATCCTTTAAAGGAAGGATAAAAATACGGCCTTTTGACATATCAAAAAAGAGCTCTAGCCCTAACTTTCTTTCTATACTGCCTTTAGAGGATAATTTCTGGCTACTGGAATGTTCAAAGGAATCACTGTCTCCCCAGGATTCCTCTGAGTGGCATCCAGACAGTATCAAAGCTCCAAGCATCTGCTACAAATTATTTTGCAAACAAATAAATAAATCTTCATATGTTTGAACGCATCCTTACTCCAAATTGACTGGCAGAACAGTAAACAAATAACAAATACACCAGTGATTTTCTTTCTCCTATTAAGATAACGTGTTAAGAAACACCTCCTTCAGCCATCAGCCTCTTGGAGACCACAAACTGGGCAACAGAGAAGCAGCAGCAGGAGCAAATGTGGCAAGCAAATGGAGGAGAGACAAAACAATCAAGTCACTATAAAGTTTTTGGAATTTTCTTTTGCCATTCATCTTTACTCTTGAAAATAAACTATCAACAGCTTAGCATATCAAAACGCTGATTCTGAATGGTATTCAACTTTTTTAAAAATTTTAAGTATTTAAACAAATAGAACAAATCTTAGTCTTCTTTCTTTTTACAACTTTAATGTTATGACATGACGCTAATAGAGACAAACTGTAACTATCACACTGTCATTTTTCCAATGGTACTTTGCTCTTTCTCCAGAATTTAGAGTTGTGCAGATCTGAAAACAAGTTACCTCTAAGGCAACCACTATGTTTAAGAAATACTCCATTGTGCATATTTTGGCTGAAAGTGGTCATACAGGGACTCCTCAGATTTTAACACTGCAAAACCCATTAGCAATAGGTATACTTATTACAGGACTCTTTTGTGTTAATTATCTGTGTATCTTCAGCAGCTAGCATAGAAAAAAGTCTTGAAATGAAAAAAACAAATTTATTTGGTTCACCTTCCCAAAACTTGGGGAAACTCATAGCTGAAGTTTACAAACACTTATGATTGCTTTTAATAACAAAACAAAAATCCTTACATTTTGCCTTCATGTGGATCTTCTTCTCTTCCCTAATGAGAAAATTAACATATTAAGTGCATGACAACAGTACAGCTCAGTTTAAAAAAATAAACTTCTGTAGAAAAAAAAAAAACATTACGAAGTCTGAGATATTTTAGAACTAAAGGGCGTATTGCAGTTCCATGAAAAGAAGTTTTCCTCCTCATTCACTAAGCGTAAATTCAGCCAAAATATGTTATTTCAGAGGATTGCTTCTGTCTTGTTTCAAATCCTTCTTTAGAGGTGGTAACTCTTCAAAATCTCAGTTCTAAGATTAACCACTGATACATCAGTCTACAGTTCAACAGTCTAGTATTGCTACTTCAACTTAGCCACTCACATCCTGACACAGATCTGTGAGAAGCATCTGCAGGTAACAACTGCCATTAGCAAAACATATGTACTGTGCAGGAAAATATTATTAAAAATATTTTATAATACTTGAATCCAAAGCAATGCTGAGCTTGTTAAAAAAAAAAAAAAACAACCAACAAAACTACTTTCTTTTTTTTTCCTTCTGTAGTATATTAAACCATGTTTCCCTACAGTAAGTGAACTATCTGCAAGTCACCTGGTTAGCTTTCTGAGCCCACAAAAGCCTTCTAGGCATAGTTAACTCATGAATACATTTTTAACCCACACTTCATCCTCAAGAAAACAGAAAGATCTACCACAAAATGCAAAATTACATTCTTTACAGTTTGTGAACATTTCATGGCAAACATAAAAAAGAAATACAATTAAATGAGTAGCAGATTTTTTATCAGAACAGTCAAGTCTAGGAAACTACCTAGTAAACTTACAGAACCGTTGATTTGTACTTCTCTTTGTACAACACATGAATAAGCACTTTTTTAATACTGAATTAGGCTTAAAGGTTTATTATACTATTTTAAAATGATCAGATTCAATTACTAGGTTTTGAAAAGTATACATAAGTAGAAAACAGGCATTTAAATGCCACTCGTTTTGGTTTATTTCAGTGTTATTTTACAAAAAAAATCTCATTCATTTAAGAAATTTGAATACAAAAATTACTTACCACCTCTTCGACCAGGTCTTCTACAATAAGACCTTGCTCATCTGTCCGTAGGTTTGTAACCCACATCCAGCCATCTTCCAATTCGTTATGGACAATAAACATGTCTCCTTTAAGGAAACTGAAGAGGGTTACAGCAAGATTCAAATCAGAGATACAATCATAATATCAAGTTTAACGAACACAACTAATTCTTCAGTATAATTTTTGTAAAATATTTGAAAAAGCTTTTTTTTTTTGTGAAAAATGCATTAATTGATACCCCCAAGCATATTATGTGTATTTTTCCTCACAGTTGAAGTGGTTACTGTATATCAGTATTTGTACTTTTGATTTGCGTTTAGTATCTAATATATACTTCAGTTCTGTCAACTTCAAAGTGTCCTAAGGACATACAAAATAAAAATAACACAACGATATTGGGTTTTTTTTTTTATCAAGAGGGATCAAATACTAATTACAAGTAATATAACCAGAGATACACTTAATAGTCTATAAGAAAATAATACTCCCTTCTTTGAAAACTGATCTTGTATAGTAAAAGACAAGCACTACAAAGGACGTACAGAACAGCTACCAGAGAAGCCATGCATTTAGCTACAAGAAAAGCATAAATAAGAAGCCTTAATATAGAATCATAGAATGGTTTGGGTTGGAAGGGACCTTCAAAGCCCATCCAGTCCAACCCCCCTGCAAGGAACAGGGACATCTCCAACCAGATCAGGTTACTCAGAGCCTCATCCAACCTGGTGTTGAACGTTTCCAGGGATGGGGCATCCACCACCTCTGTGGGCAACCTGGGCCAGTGCTCCACCACCCTCATGATGAAAAATGTCTTCCTTGTAACTAGTCTAAATCTACCCTCTTTTAGTTTAAAACCATCACCTCTTGTCCTATTGCTATGGAACCTGCTAAAAAGTCTGTCCTCATCTTTTTTTATAAGCCCCCTTTAGGTACTGGAAGGCCACAATAAGGTCTTGCCAGAGCCTCCTCCTCTCCAGGCTGAACAATCCCAACTCTCTCAGCTTTTTTTCACAGGAGAGGTGCTTCAGACCTCTGATCACTTTTGTGGCCCTCCTCTGGACTGGCTCCAACTGATCCATGTCTTTCATGTGCTGAGGGCTCCAGAGCTGGACACAGTACTCTGGGTGGGGTCATGTCTAAGGGAGTTTCATTTTTGGAAGGTTAGTCTAAGTTACTCTTCAAGTCTTATCCCAAACTGAGGTCATATGAAAACCCTTCACTGTAGCACAGCAAGATTTCTCAATCAAGTTTGATGATGCATCAGAGTACAGGAAATAGAAATAAAGCACATTAACTACTATTTCAGTCCAAAATTGCATAGCAAATTCTTACGGCATTTCTCTAATTTGAACTCGGCCAACAGAAAAGGCATTAATTCAAGCACAAGGAAAACCACAAGAATTAAAGAACAAAAACCAGCAAACCACTATTGAAAACGGAGAGTGAATTCTGCTGCTGATGAACCTAATAAGAATGGGTGACAGACAGTAAGAGCATCCTCTATCAGCTCTATTACACAGAGCTATACATTAAGTTACTGAATGGAACATAGGCTGAAATCAACCCTGAATAATTCAAACTTTCTAGATACTAATTATGATATTAAAACTTTAACTCAAGATTCTCTGGACCGCATAAAGTCTCCACGAGCGTATCAATTCAACCTAGAACAAACCGTGAACTTTGGTCCCAGCTATGGAAAGAACAGAACTATTTTAGCCATATGGATCAAAAAAGCAAAGCACAGAACTTTGCATTTTAGTTGTGGCCTTAAAGAGAGAGAAAAGGTATATTCTACAATTTTTGTTATGATAGTAAAGTAATAAAATGCTGTCTCCTCTTAAGTTGGTAGGTGCAATAAGGCACTTAATGGACTCAAATCTATTTTTTAACTCTTACACATAGTAGGAAGCCTTACTTGTAATATGCAATTAGACAGTCCCTTCCCTGTCTTACCACCTTCTTATCTGCTTAGAAAAAACAAAGTCTCAAAGACAAATATCCTCACAGAGTTCTTTAAAGAGGTCAGATAGGACTGGACAGTGAGCCTCCGGATAAATTTCCATCCCAATGAAGATACAAAGCTCTCATATACCCTTCTCTGTATCTTAGGCTAATACTCCCAAAACCAAGCCGATTCTCAATTCAACTGGTGAGTTAAATCAACTTATGAAAGCAAGACTGTCGCATTAGAGATATTAGAAATCACTACAAATCTCTTTCAAATTCTCTTACTTTTCCATCTGGAAAAAAAAAATAATAATTCTGACATGTCAAGAAAGCAGTCATCAATTTTAAGTAACCAGCGCATGTTTTTCTATTGGATATGAGACTACTGGTTTTGCTTCCTTTCCACATAGCACCTCATCAAAATCCAAGAAAGGTGGGGAGTACAGACAATCTCTAAGAAACTATTGAGACACCAATGTTAGAAAGAAAGTAACAGTTAACAGAAAAGTATGAGAATATGCAAGATAGACCTGCAATTCAGTTACTATAACATCATTAATTTTACTTCTGTAAACACCATGTAATTTCCCTTACAATTAATACAAACAAGTATACTAAGAATAAAAAGTCTTATAGCTATACCCAGCAAAAAAAACAGAGCGTCATCATCCTTTAACCTAACCATGTGAAGTTTAAGATGCATCTGGACAGTATTCTTATGTGAACACATACTTAAGTAGTAAGTATTTGTAAATACTCTTGAGAATTTTACAACAGATACTATTATTAAAACATACCTTATTTCATCAGTTTCTGGCACTTTGGTGTAAGGTAGAATTGCTCGAACTCTCCTTCTGTCCTCCACAGGCTACAGTTTAAGAGAAGACTGGTAACAGTCACTTATATTCCCCTTTCCAATATACTTTAAAACTTTCTTCCACTTAAGACTGTTAATTTCCAGATGTTTAACATCCAGAAATACCTTATTTAGGTTTTGCTTGAGGGAGGGGCATTATGCAGCGTTTTGTTTCATTTTAATTACTTACATTGTTTTAAGGATGGGTATGTGAAAGAAGCCCCATTTTCAGAAGCCCTGGCTATTTCCAGGATGAGTATTTTGAAACCATTGTTACAAATGGTTCATGTACAAACGGTACAACATTTGTACCATTGGTACAAATGTTCAAATGACAAAACGTCACAACACAGTAGAGATTACATTACAATGGTGCTCTTCAATAGCCAAGAACTGCACATTTTCTTTTTATCTCTCTTTACTCACAATGCTATTCCTACATTTGGAGATAACTGCAACACCTGACATCTAGCTTTGTTATTACACAATAACTGTGATTAAAAATCACTAACATGCAAATAAATGACACAAAAATTTTATGATAAAAATTTTACTACTTGCCTCTGGAGGTGCTACTGGAAATAAGAGCTTCTCCCCTTTCAGCAAACAGGACACATGACTATAATAACCAATTAGGTCTGAGAGGGAAGCAAAACGACGTCCACCAATGTAGTAGTCTCCACACATGGCAATAATCCTGTTAATAAAAAGAAAGAAGCTTGACATAAGAAAAATTTTTGCAATCAATTCATGTATTTTTTTAAACAAAAAGGAAATTAGGAAAATGCTTAATTTCTAAAGTACTGTCCACATTCAGCAAAATACATTATTACAATCGCTCGATAAACATGCAAACAAATCTTTATAGTGAATATTTCATTAAATAATTATGAATAATTAATAGTTCCTCAAAAATTGCAGATACGTATCACATGATACACCAGCATTTTAAGACTCGAGAGGAAGCACTGATTCACAAAAAAGTCAGTACATTCTTTGAAAACTAAATTAAATTAAACAGCAAAATGTAATTGTGAGCATCCTGGAAACTGAAATAACGCACTAATAGACAAAACAGCATTATTACTTGTATCATGCAGGACATACATCTTTTTGACAGGCTTGTATAAATTTAACAAAGTATTAAAATATTTTAACAAGAAAAAATGCACTTTATTATACAATGCAAAAAACAAACACTTTCAAAAATTAGTCACTTTCTTACAGTTAGTTTAGCATCCACTTTAAAAGTTAAGATATTACTTTGGAATAATCAAAGTATCTCCTCATACTCAATGTAAAAATTTGCTAACTAATGGGGAAAAAAACCTTACAAAACCATTTCAGTACTTTAACACAACAAAGAATTCTTGGTAGACTATTCATTTTATTCTGTAAGAGTTGTGTTACAGAATAAGAAAAGAGATTCTTTAATGCATTTTTACATGAAAAATGGGAAGTACTACGTCTGTTCACATTGCTAGTCAATAAAAATTCTAAAATCAGTCAGAAATTATTTAAGTAAAAGAGTTAACAGTATTTAAAACATTCCTGTTACACTCAAGTGTGATTTGCAAAAGTGAAAAAGTACTTAATCTGAAACAAATTTAATATTTTTGAATAGACAATCCAAAGAAATCATCACATTATGTAAATCAATGGCATCAGGCAGACTTGAATTTTTCCAGCAACACAGAGATTAGAGGTGTCCTGAGCAGCAAGCTCACTTGCATTCTTACAAAAATGTAAGAAACTGTGAAAGAAATTATCAAGCTAAGCAAATTCTGCTGTAAAAAAAAAAAAAAAAGCGTATGTTGTTTCCCCAGTTTCCAGAAGAGAGACAACTTATCTTAAGGATATTTCGAAATAAATTACAGTACCAAGAATAAACATATTTGAATCTTCTTAGTGCTCTACTTCATGTTTGACCTTTTCACAAAGCTTTTGAACAACTCACGCACGGTGGGGAATCCTCCATCATTCAACTGCCAAGAAACTTATCCTTCACCTCAAATGAGTACACTATTTATGGGTTTCTTACATTTTTTACATTCCCGCCCAAAAATCTTCCTTCTCAGTCAGTTCTTTGAACTAAATTATTTCTCCCAAACAGTGATGTAAATATATAAAAAGGTGAATCTTCGGAGATGATATCTTAAGTTTTCAAGCATACAGCACTGCAAGAGGAGCCAGAAAACAATCTAACTTTTAGGAAGCAGCCTAGATCTTTTGCCATATTTTCTATAAGATTCCTTGGCAAATTATTCAATAGGTTCTAAATGAAATTCAGTGTTTCAGGTATTATTTCATCAAGCTTAAAAGAAATCTTTCGTCAGAACACTGAGCTAGCAAATACAGAAATACTTCTGTAATCACAGAAAATTCTGAAGGACAAGATTAGAAGATAATAATTTCCTTTAAGATGTTTTGTATCACTCTGACTCACCAGAAAGGGTACCACTTCATTGAAAAAAGATATAGTTTTGAGAGATTCATATGTTAGAAATCAATCATATGCTGCATAAGCATATGTGTCTGTATGCAACTTTAAAGAGGCACCAAAAGCATTACAAGAGTGTAAGAAACTTTCATCTAAAATGCTGGGATTTCAGTTGCACAGATGTAAGTTTAATGTGAAAAATACCACTTTTAGGAAACAAAATATGAGGGATGTTTTTTAGCAACGGAAGTTTCAACCATTCCCGGTAGGCTGCAATTGGCAGAGACCAAGCTTTGATGGAAACAGCACTTCCACTGTGGGGGACACAGGAGATCAAACCCTGTAATTGCTCAAAACTCCTTTAAGGCTGCCATTCTTGACATCGACAATGTTCCTGAGTGTAACACTTGCCTATCAAATAACAAACAAAAATTTACACTTGGCAGTCAAAGAATGAAGTGGAAAACATGCCTAATCTTTGAAGAACAGTATTAACTAACAAATTAATTCCCTTTGGATATTTATCTCTGTTTTATGGATTTCAGAAGGAACAATTCTTTAAGGTTTGAAAATATGGTAAGGACCCTTTCCTCAGCAAATCAGAAATCACTAAACTATTTTCTACTTGAAATGCCAGAAATACTTTTATGGTAGGCATGAACCAATAGGAAATTTCCTGACACTGGCTTCAAAGTAAGAAGTTATTAAAAATAACCCAGGACTCTAAAACAACACTAGACAGTAAGTATCAGCACAGTTTGCTTTTCTCCTACTGCTGCATAGTAACCAGTTCCCAAAGGAGCATCAATACATCTGAGAAGATAAAATTGACAGCTCAGATGGCAAGATGCAAGCATGAGATAGCACGTGTGCTATACTCTCTACACTTAAGAGAATTAGGACTTCATGTCAATGGGAGATCAGGACCTGTGAACCACACTTCATCACACAGCAGATGCAACCAAAAACTCCCTTCATTTGCAAACCATGCACATATTGGCTCATATGCTGGTATTCTGGATAATTCCCACTTTCTGAAGTTGAAGAATTTGCTTTGAATTTGTTTGTTGCTATCAAGACAACTGACAAAGATTTCTATTACTGCTGAAGAAACGTTTGCTTTCCTGTTTTGTGAAGATGCACATTACACTGCAGCACTCCACTTGCTGACTAACCTTCAAGCTCTTCTCAGAATACACTAAAGAATAAATGAACTTACTAATGTACACAGTTTGGTAACGGTAAAATTATCCTAGTTATAACTTTGGACACAGAGCTACTTGGATTTAGAACAACTAATTCCAACACATACAGAAACCTGTTTCCAGTAAACCTTTGGATTATTAAATATATAATCTCTTTTGTTTCTCCATGGTTTTTTGTTTTGGGGTTTTTTTGAGGGCTTTCCCCCTCAAATTAAGGAAGCAATCAGATGTGCTAGCACTTTAAATATGTCTTCTGAGCTACAATGGCTGCTATAGAACAGACTCAAAACAGTCTCCTTGACTCTCTAAAGAAACCTGCATGTTGCTTTAAGTCTATCTACAACCACTTTAAACAGGCTTCTCTATTCAGGTGTTCTTGGTTTCTTCATATTTTTGTTTGTTAGCCTATAAAGTAACTTTCAAGCAGCGTATTTTAAAGCAATTAAAAACAACTAAAAAGCCGTACAATGCAAGAATAAAGAGCCAAAAAATTCAGTTATAATACAATAATTAGTTTTCCATTTGTACTGTATTGTGTTCTAAAACTGCAAACAAACAGATTACATTATTTTAAAATAAAACATTTAATTCTCACCTAAAATGATTGACATTTGTTTTACTAAGGAATGAAAGCACAAATGAACCTGGTCTCCGATCACTCTCTCGAATAAGGTAACTTCCAGGTTTTCCCGCTTGTCGAAGACGTTCTTCTGCAATTGTTCTGTCAAGTTTTCCATGATACCACCTGAAAAAAAGAATTGCAATGCACATCCTTAGAACTTCAGGTTTCTGTTTAGTCTCTCAGAATATACCTATGAAACTAAGAGAGGCTTTCAGTCAAAACTGATGTAACTCCAAACCTTTGTTTCAAAGTTATCACATCTTTGCATGTTCAACCTCCTAGTTTACTTACTTCCAATAAAGAATATTTTTAAGAAAGTACATTTTTTCAGGTAATTTCGTTCTCCTAACAAACCATCGCAAGGAGTGTAGACTTTATACATGTCACCAGCTCTTCTCTCCTCCCTAATTTGCTTATTTTCAATAAACGAAACCAGAGGTGACTCATCTGACTTGCAAGACTGTTGTACTTTAAGCCTACACGGACTTCAGTTCAGGCTGGATTTTCCAAAAGCATAAATTGGGAAGTGAATTGCAACAATCAGTTTCTCAGCTGACACAGACACTGCTGTAGCAAAGCTTGCACTGAATCGGAGTGACAGCACTCAGCAGACCACCAAACAGCCCCAAACCAGCATTTCCTAATCACAATGCGTAGAAGGAAGTGGAGATGCATGGCAAATCACAGACTGCAAAATACGACAAAGGAACACTTCAGTCTAAAGTAAAGAGTAGACTGCTACCATTCCAGCATTCATTCACCTTACCTCAGTTTATCTACACGGCTTTTGTCAGAACACTCATTCTGTCGCAAGTGATCAAGTATTAGGATTTTTTTTTGTTTTCTGGGTTTTTTTTTT
>WHYT01017245.1:300043-311108 GCA_009806455.1 Tetrax tetrax
TTTTTTTGTTTTTTTTTTTAAAGCAGCACATAAAGCCAAGCATTGTCCTCATCACCCTCATGAAGCCACCATGTGTTCTGGAGCTACATACTGTAATAATTTATAAGCTTTGCATCCATCTACTAACTATGCTATTCAACTTTTAATTTCTACACTCAGGAAAATATCAGCTTCCATGCAGCCACTGTTTTACACAATTTAAATCATTTACCACTCCAGACCATCCATATTTCAGTTCTAACAGTTCGCGTATGTCTTGCAAAAGTCAGAAAAATGCATTTTGGAAGAGATATTTTGAACTAATATAAGCAGGAATACTAAAAATTGCATATTACAGTTCCGAAAAAAAAAAAAAAATAAAATAGCTGGACTGTTGATAAATCCTGAGCAGAAGCATGGGGTTTTTTTTCTATGAAATGGAAGCAAAAGTTTGGAGGGCTTTTATCAGAATGAAAATCAGATAGATCGAACCGACAAACGTCACGTATACCAGCAGAAGCAGCACCAGTACAGACACCGTTTACCCTGCTACTATAGCTCTCCTTTGCTTCTCTTTCTCATCCTCATCAGAACAAGTTAAACCAGAAAAAGCACCGTTTTGTCCATACAACATGTAACACTTGAGGCTGCTGGAGGCTGAGCTACGTTACCGAGACCCTGTCTCATCCCACTGCAGAGAAACACAGCCATGCAGTCAGAAACCTGTTGCTTAAAGATCGTCTGAAAAAAAGTGGATCACACTACCCCTGCCAGGAGGGTTCTTTAGGAAATGAAACGAAATCAAGAACATCTATTTTGAAGTACCTAGGATGAAATATTCTGCTTATCAGTGTGCATGGCATGGCTGAGACACCAGTTTATTGCCGGTTTGTGTCACAACAACCAGGCTCTGCTATTCTGGCGGGACTGACTTTCATGAAGTAAGAAACTCCCTGGAGACCCAACAAATCTTCCTGATCAGGATGTTATTTGAAATCAACATTCCATGAAGCTTATTTCAAATGAAAGCATGGTTCACTAAGCTTTTATTTGTTCCTAACTATCAACCACTTCAGGAAAAAAATCTTCACTCTATTGAGAAACACCTTGCCTTACAAGGCCAAACTGAAAGGCATACTTTTGAAATGGGGAAGGTAGGAGTGTTAATAAGAATGCAAATCGCTAATTAAAAAAATATATTAGGAAAACAAAAAGGATGCAAGCAACAGGACTAGCTGCAAACAAAACATTCACCTTCCCTTTTAGGGATCAGGATTTCTTACAATGACAGTACGAACATGAGTGCCCAAATTTTGAGACCAGAAGCTTTGAACAAAGAGAAGACCCTCCTTGCTGGTGACGGCAATGTCCACGCACTGGTACCGGCCACGTATTAAAGACCACTTCCTCTAATGCTGAACAGGCTAGATAGATTCTCTCACATTCAACAGTTTTATGTCAAGCATTATGAGAAGACATTCAAAGTAGAAGCTGGGTTAAAAATTATTTGCTCCCTCATTTCAGGAATGTTTTTTTTTTTTCCTGAAATAAAAATTTCTAGTTACCTTCTAAGTGCAATTAACAACTGATACAAAAGACACTATTTTACAGCTTGTTATGCATTAGTGTAATGCACAAATTACTCTATACCACTAGCTACAGAAACAAGCACAAAGACTGAATTTAGCTACCAACTCATATGAAGATACAAATGGCAGGAGAGCAGCCAATATTGAGGAATGATAGCAGAAAACAGCTTGAGTGATATCCTCAGGAAGCCTCTGTAGATAAAACACATCTCTAAAAAACAGGATACACACTGAAGTATAAGCTTTTAAGATACCATTAGAGTACCCAAAATGCTTGTCAGGAAATAACTGCATTTTTCCAGAGAGCAGTTTCATCACTAGACAGAACCACTTTATTCAAGCAATATACAGTGTAAGAGTGTTGCGAGACTTCATTTTTAGAAGCGCATGCCTTACATTTAATCCAGCTATCACCTGTTCTCAATATTATATGAAGATGCACTCTGCAAATTTGTATTATTATCTTCAAGTAGTTTGGAAGTAAACAGTAAAGACTTTTATAAAAAATTGCAGTACTCAATCTGATTTAAGGATATCAAGTGCTCAATTAAGGAGCAGTATTATCCTGTTTTTAATACTTCTGTTAAAATGTTTGGAGATTTTTTTGCTTTGAAATGCATCCATCGATCAATTTTCTGTGAATGTTGGCTAATGTACTGAGCACAAATCTAAGCTAGTGTAAAATGTTAGACTCACTTATGCTGTATTACCAGTTATAGAGGAATATGCCTTCAACACTCAATGCTATCCAAAGAAGATAAAACAGAAATGACTAAGCTTACAGAACCTGCCCTACTCATTGTAATTTCATCAGAGAATAAAGAGTGCAGAACACTCTGAATGATAGGACCAGGCTATCATAAACTCTGGAATAAAATAAATCCCAGATCCTGTGGCTTTAACTCTCTGTCAGGTATCTCAATGAAGCTTGAGTTCAGTATTTCTGAAAAAAAATACATCACAAGAAACTACCTTTCCCTCTTTGGAGACTCTGCACCATTTTGAGTTTTGTAAGTCAAGATCAACAACTTCTGCATTTTTAACACCTTCTAGTTTAACATGCTCCCAGTCAGAAGCAGTGCTTAGCCAGATCTCTTGATTTACCTCAAATACAGATTCTGAATAGATGTAAAAAGGAATCCTACCTACAGTGCACTACAAGTTTCATGAAAGGAATCAAGGTTTGGAAATGAGGGTCTCAAATTAAAAAAAAAAAGCTGCATAGCTGTTCATAAATATGAGGTTACCCCTGTGGCTGTGACTTATCAAATGTGTACACTCAAAAACATAACTCAGTACCACTTAGATGTGTATCCTCCACCACTGACAGAGACAAGATCTTTATCATTTCTAGTCAGCCACCTCTGCTTGCTTGCCTAGTCCTGCCTACGAATACTTTCGTATTTCCACCATTAACTTTGATAATTTTAAAATGCTGACAAGCCACTATTTTTACAGTGTTTTGACCAAAGATAAATAAACGACATTCTGAATCACAGCTAGTGCCTTGACAATACAATAGCTATTATAAGATGCATTAAAAGAGAAAACACAAGCAGCCTTGCAACAGAATGTTATGGACTGATTCAACTATAAAATGTCTTACCAGCTGCAGAACCCAATTTGGTGGTTGTTTCCATGACCACTCGTTTAACTCCTGTAACAAACTTGTAAACTTTTTACCTAAATTGCATCCTTTGTTTCTAAAAGAATACTAATAATAGACTTCCATTTTTCATAAACCAGTTAGAAGCTGTGCAAGAAAATACTCCCACCTGCCAGTTTAAATCGAAAGCAGCACGTTCAAAACTCCAACTTTATGTAGCACAATCTTTATTGCAGCAAAGAGAACGCAGACACAACAACATCACAAACTGCTTATGTTACACACAGAAGCAACAGCTGCATAGGAGAACGGTCCTGACACCGCAGCCACAGCCAGATCCTGTGGCTGACAGCCATAAGCCAGGTCACGAACCTCATGAAATGAGCTGCGCTGCAGTTTGCAAGATCGAGGTAACAGGTCTAACAAGAGCTCCTCAGTTTTCTTCGGCTCCAGTGAAGATGCTGGCTACCAGACAGGCAGTCACACCAGCCTCATTTGGCCCGGCCAGCACTTACTACTGTGAGCAGGAATGCAGCTACGCTGTGCCTCTTTAGCAAGCTCACGATGCACTAACAGGGCTTTTGGCCCCGCACACCACAAGGTCCAGGCGAGGCACAGGCTGTCACAAAGAGGCAGCAGATAGAGAATTTACCATCCCAAAGGAGGCAGCTGCTATTGTGTGTGGAAGCATGTCACATTGTTCAACCAAATCCTTTTATTTACATATTTCCTTTTAACACATGGGAAAAGCAAATATTATGAAACTCTGTTGTTCCACTGAAGGATTCTGCTGTTACAGTATACGGCAACTTTTACTTGAGAACTCAGTACGTTAGGAAGGAGGGAATGCAGGAGAAAGTGCTGAAGGGGAGTAAAAGTGTTTTCAAGCAACTTAGTACAAATGTAGATGTTGATAACAGCTGCAGACCTCTCTATTTCCGCCTCGAAAAGTTACAGTGCGTAGGAAAACCAGTCATCAAATGACATATCCACTTCACTCAAAGCTCTTCTTAGCTGTACCTTGCTGCTTCAACAAAAACCGTAAGAAAAATGGAGAACTTCTAGGCGTCACGGTCAGAGCTCCTCTCCTATCAATTCAGTTACTGCCTTACTTTCATGCACTACAGATTCTTGTTACCACATCCTGAGACTACGTGAGCTCTGTTCCCAGCAGAAGCAAAAGAGAGCAAAGATGATTACCTTGAACTGGGAAAATTCTCAATTTCAAATGGCACACAGAAATCTCAAGTACAGTTTTACGAAGATAGAGGAGAGGAAAAACCCACCACAAAATATCCTCTATTCTTGTTTCTTCTTATCCTGCTAACATCAACCATTCCCCGCCTCAAGCCTTCCAGCTGAAGACCTGGTGCTTCTATTCACTGTTCAAGTTTCATTTCAGTCTTACAGTTTCTCTCAGACTAAAGTGCATCCTTACTTTTACAATTTTCATCCAAACTCTACCTTTTAACACTTTATCCCCCATCTCTGTCAGGTTTGTAAGGCTGCATTACTTCCTTTAGACATATTATTTGTAGAGATTAAATTACGGTAATTTGACTCAAGACTTTACTAAATCCCTGCCTTTTTTTCTGTCTTCTGAGTTACTGTTCAGTAGCTACCAATTTTTGACGAAGTCTTTACAGTTCTCCACATCACAAAGAACTTCCTGCCAGAAAAAGCTTTGCAAATGTGTATCAGTTACTACACTGGATGCACCTTTAAGATAATGAAACAAGAGCTGAAATTAACTTGAAGCCAGATAAGTGTTCTTTGTCCAGTATGCATGAAATAGAGTGTTACATATCCTTCTAGGAAAGGGAGGGAGAGGTTTTTACCCCTTTTGCATTCCTGTGCATTTTTCTAAGAGGCGGTACAATGCATTGTAAACCTAATGAAGAACAATTCTGCTTTTCTGATTTGACTGTTCCAAAACCCCTTAGAAACAGCATGTGGAAAACAGAACCACGCTGCAGTTCAAGACTAGGAACCAGCCAGCGAACACGGGGAGAAGCTACCACAGGCACTCCTTGGTACACCAGCTGTACCAACATGTTACCGATGGCACTTGCACACACCTCCACAAGAAGCCGTTAAAACATTTCCAGCAGAGTTTACATCAGCTCTGGGCTAGAACAAAACAGATCAACCAGTACACCTTAACAAAAAGACTATGCAAAGATGAAAGAGCAAGATAAGCATACAGTCAAAATGGAATACATTTAAATAACTTCACTGGGGAAAGAAAGGCTCTAGAAGTTTCAATCGCGGTAAGAAAACATGCTATGAGCTTTAGAAGAGATAGAAGTGATAATGTGTATGCATAATACTGAGCATACATGATACATATTTACTGAAAAGATGACTGTCGATCTCATTTTTTGCAAGAGCCACCAATAAGCAGGTGAAACACAGCTAAACTGGCTGAAAAATAGCTCTTGAAAGAGCTTGCATTTTCTTACTGAGGGATCAGCTTAGGAAGTAAATTTTGGAACTTATTAAAATCTTTAGCAAGAAGTTTCCCACTTTTACATGCTTCCTATTTGTACCCTCAGGTCAAAAATAGGCCCTTTTCTGTTTGAACTAAGAGTTTACTACTGCAGAAACAAGCATTAATACTGCTACACAAATCAGTAGATACGCTTTGGCAATAATTAAGATATTTTTAAGATGTTGTTCATCTTGACTGCCATTAATTTCATTAAATGTACCAGAGGCTCCTTCGCCTTCCTCCTTCTCCCTGCACGCTGCACCCTCCACTAACCAAGCACACGTTTTTGTTTTGTGCTCCACTCTCACCTCCTCTTGCAAGCTGGAATGCTTCTCTAAGAGAGATACATTGCCCCATGGATAGGTAACTGCTTCTATAACGAGGAAACCCTGAGAGTTACATAACAGAAAACAAAGATAGGTACAGTTCCTGCATTAAAAGATGTCCCACACCTCCCCACATGCACTAGGAACAACAGTGGGGGGAACATAACCTAGAAAGTACAATCCACGCACAACAAATCCAACAGCACGACATAAAAGAACTGTGCGTACACTTAAGGAAAAAAAAAACCCCTCAGTTTCTAGACCTGAATATAGAACAAGCTGTTAGTACAAAAGCTCGGTAACATTTTGCTTCTGGAAGCATAAAAATATTTCTCTAGCATCCCTTTTATTGCCAAGGACTGGAAAGAACAAAAGGAAAATCTCTTCACAGATGCTTAGAAAACACAAAAATCTATGCAAGAAAAAAATCTGGGGAAACGGTGTGGTTTAAACAAGATCATGCAAGCAATTCCTTAATCTTCTGGATTAAGCAAGAATCCAAGCTTGAATCCTGTAATGTCTCCAGCGTTACTCTACTAACACATGAGAATATAGAAAAGGAATTGACCAATTTATGGTTACTTTTAAATTTTATATACAGAAAAAAAAGATGCAATTTATCTATAAAACAACCATACAAAGCCTAATGAGTAAGTTACAGACAGAAGATCCTTTCATATGTGTCCTACATATGGGTAAATCTTTACATACAGATGCATAATTTTATAGAAAGCAAGATGTGGACTTAACATTGTAACAAAAAAAAAAAAAAAAATAAAATTTTAGCAAAATCTCTTACACAAACCTACATAGAATTACCATATGATTCCTGACTCAATTTTGAAAGCTTGGTTAAACCTAGATGGTTTCTAGAAACTACTCCAGAAAAAAAGGCAGGGTACTCTGCAAGGGGAAGTTCATAGAAGAAACCCTTGCTGAAATATCTGTAAGTAGCTATTAATAAGAAAATTATACACCCACCCCTGCTGAGCCAATGACACTAATCAACGTAAAACACAAACATATTAAATATTCCCATGTAGTTCCATACTCAGCTTCTTCAGATATAGTTACCTACAGCTAACATCAACACCAATATTAACTGGACAAACTAGCGAGATACAGACTGCAGGGACAGTCTGCAAGATGGAGAGGAAATTGGCTCACAGGCTGCATTCAGAGCGTAGCGATCAGTGGTTTGTACTCTGGCTGGCAGTTTGTCACGAGTGGGTTCTACCAGTGACTGATGCTTGGCCCCACACTGTTCAACATCTGGGTTACGGGACTGAAAGCACCCTCATCAAGTTTGTTGGTGACATCGAACTGGGTGGTGAGGTGGACAGGTCAGCTGGGAGAGCTATCTTACAGAGAGACCTGGGCAGGCTGGAGGATGGGGCTAGCAAGAACAGTATGAAGTTTACCAAAGACAAGTGCAAGGTCCTGCACCTGGGACGAAATAACCAAAGAACCCTGCCCAGACTGGGACCTGTGTGGCTGGGGAGCAGCCCTGCTGTGAGGGACCTGGGGGTCCTGGTGAACAACAAGATGAACCTGAGTCAGCAGCGCGCTGCTGCAGCAAGGAAAGCAGACTGGGTCCTGGGCTGCATCCGCGGAGGCATTGCCAGCAGAGATAAGAGACATGATCATCCCGCTCTACCCGGGTGTCAGGCTGCACGTGGAGTCCTGTCTCCAGTTCTGGTCCCCACAATCCAAGAAAGATGCAGACTGCAGTCAATCCAAAGCAGGACCACGAGGTGATCAAAGGACTGGAGAATCTGTCCTGTGAGGAAAGACTAAGGAGTTAGGCCTCTTCTCTCTGAGGAAGATAGGGCTTGGGGTCCTCATCACAGTACTCCAGTAGTTAAGTTTTTCACAGTGAGAACAATAATTCACTGGAACAGCCTCCCCAGGGAAGGAGGAAAAACTCACTGAAGGTTTTAAAGATGCAACTGGGCAGAGTACTAGATAATCTCAGTTACGCTCCCTTTCCCACATCTTTCAAGGTCCTTCCTACCTTTAGTTGTTTTATGGTTCTATGATTCTATGTATTCCAACGCTGATGAAACTGTGTACTTAAAAAAAAACAATTAGCACTTGAGGATGAACAACTACTCCTACTTCAGTTTAACAAAAAAGGAAACCCTAAGAAGGATCATTTATTTGGTATGAAGTCGGCCTGAGAAGCAGCTGAAAATACCAAAAAGATTAAAAACACCAAGAAAGAAGAAAATTACTTTTTTATGGCCTGATCATCACAAGAATCAGACTCCCTACTTACTAGAACACTGACTGAGTACATTGGGTGTCCTGGCAAACTTCTTGCTCTGTTCCTGAAATATGGCTGGAGTTTTCCAGTTAATTTAGCAACACTGGTTTCTACATATCAACTTGTGTACATTAATAATAATAATAAAAACATATCTTAGAAGGAAAAGGTAAAAGTTCCAAGAAAATTTATTACGTATTCAAGCAGTACTGTTAGCTACCTTAGAAAGATGACTTCTTTTAAAAAAGCAAATTCTTGAGCTTTTACAGCAGAAATTGAGATCTGCCTACACAGGAAGTACTGAAATGTTCTGTTTACCAGCCTAAGGATTTCTTGTACATTCCTTTAGTCTTCCCTATTAGCTACTGCCTCTGACTTTATTCCCATCTAGTAACATGCATCCTCAACTGTAAACAGTACGTTTATACACACACAGAATCACTTAAGTTGGAAGTAACTGCTGGGGATTGTCTAGTTCAACCTTCTCCCTTGCCTCGCTCAAGCAGGGTCAGCTACAGCAGGTTGCTCAGCACCATGTTCAGTGAGCTAATGAGTATCTCCAGTGACGGAGACTCCACAACCTCTTTGGGCAACCTCTGCCACTGTTTGACCGCTTCCACCACACACACACACAAAAAAAAAAGTGCTTTTTTCTGTTCAGATGGAATTTCAAGTTTTTAAATTTGTTTCCGTTGCCTCTTGCCCTGTCACCAGGCACCACTAAGGATAGTATGGCTCCCTCATCTTCATCCACTCCCACTGAAAACTCCCAGCTCTCTCAGCCTCTCCTTGCCTGACAGATGATCCAGTCCCTTCATCATCTTGGTGGTCCTGCACTGGGCCCGCCTGAGTAAGTCCACAGCTCTCCTGTACTGGAGAGCCCAGCACTGGATGCAGCACCTCAGATGTGCCTCAGTGCTGAGCAGAGAGGAAGGCTCACCTCCCTCGAACACTGGTAACACTCCTCCCAATGCAGCCCAGGACACTGTTAGCTTTCTCTGCCATGAGGGTGCACTGCTGGCTCTGTCCGCCGGGATGTCTGTGCCCTCCTCTGCAGAGCTGTTTTCCAGCTGGTCAGGCCCCAGCATGTGCTTGGGGTTGTTCCTTCTCAGTGCCAGAGCAGTGCATTTCTTTTGCTGAATTTGACGAGATCCCTCACAGCCCCATTCTCCAGCCTCCAGTGTCCAGGTCACTCCGGATGGCAACACTCCCACATGGTGTTTCAGCCGCTCCTCTCAGTTTTGCGTTGTCTGTGAACTTGCTGAGGGCACGCTCTGTCCAAGCGTTCGGTTCACTAATCAAAATTTTAAACATCACTGGCCCCTGGGTACACCCTGGGGAAACCCACCAGTGCCTTGCTTCCACCTGGACTTTGTGCTGCTGATCACCAGCCTCTGGGCCTGGCCGTTCAGCCGGTTTTCAATCCACCTCACTGTCCGTTTATCCAACCATACACTGACAGCTTGTCTAGCAGGAGGCTGCGGGAGACAGAATCCAAAGCCTTATTAAAGTTGAGGTAAACTCTCCCTGAGACAGTGACCTGTTAGGTTGGTCAAGCACAATTTCCCCCTCATAAATCCAGGCTAACTACTCAGCATCACTCAACTTAAAAAATAATTTAAAGATGGAGTCATACAGAACAGAAACTTTTGTCTGCTCCAGAGTGACACATCAGTTACTATACATAAAAATAAAAATTCTTAAAGATTACCTGCAGTCTTTATATAGTACAGAAAACAGAGTAAGTGTATAAAACTTGTCAAGCACTGGTAAGATTTTGTTGGTGCTGACCATACTCTGGAGGGGCACAGAATCTTTTCACTGCAATATTTCTGTGCAGCAGAAAGACAATGTTAAAACGAGGTGCCTTCTTCCCTCTCCTACTGTGCCTACTGGTGATACAAACACCAAGATTTTTTTTGTTGTTGCTGTTAAAGAGAAAGGAAAATATGAGACACTGCAAGATTACTATCACAGCCCTAAGAATTTATGGCTGAAACAACAGTTGAGGTCCTACACCAAAGAGACTCATGCCCTCACTGGTAAAATTTGTGTTCCGCTCCCCAGCTACAAAACATTAAGCCAAGAAAAGGTGAAGAAATATGGAACAATATTATGCTTCTCAGTAGGGCAGGTCTGTAGATCAAGGGCCCAAGTCCCACACTGAAGTTCCAGGAATCAATATACGACACAAAATAAAAACTAGATAAAGTGCAGGTCAGGAGAGTCTATTCACTGTTTAAAGAAAATTTTATAATCTGATGTTACTTAGAAATATTGACTGAACTACTGAAAAATCCTCCTCGAACTTTTTCTGGTATCAAATGCTGTTCTACTTCTGGCTTTCATCATCTGAAGCCTCCATTCATATACGCACCTAACACACTCTGTTTATTTAGTGCTTCACTTCCTATATATGGTCAGGTACAATTCTGCTCTGCTGCTTTTAACCATTAATTTAAGACAGCACATCTAACACCACATATTCAGCCAGAAGTCAAAACAGATTTATAGTCAGGTCTGTTTTCTAAGTGGCCAAATCGGTACACCACCCATCAACTCTCGAAAAATTGTTTCCCATATCTAGAGTACAAGAATTGATAAAGAAATTCATTCTGTAAAAACAGCAAACCTTACCTGATAACCACATTTACTGCTAAACAGAAAAGAAACCTTATACTTTAAAAAACAAGTTACATCACATTTCATTTTTTGTTTATATAGTACTTAACTGAACATGCCAATATTACTTCCCATCAGTTTTCTGTGCAACAGATTCATTCATCAGCATGGGAAAGGGCCTCCAGC
>WHYT01017245.1:318363-332853 GCA_009806455.1 Tetrax tetrax
TGTTGGTGGCGGCGGGGGGCTGAGGGGACGGGCGGTGCCGGCGGCGGGGCCTTCCCCCGCGGAGGCGATGCGGTGCGGTGCGGGCCGGGCTGGGCCCGGCCTTGTTCCGGCGGGGTTGGGTCAGGGGGAGCCGGGTGCCAGGCACCGGTCCGGCCCCCTTCGGCGCCGTGGGGACGGCTGGGCTCCTCCCTTCGCCCAGACCGGGCCTGCCTCGGGCCTCCAACCCCGGGGGGATGTGGGGAGGGCCACCGTCAGGTCACCGCCCTTGGGCCTGGCTGCCCTCGTAGGAGGTGGCCAAGCTGCTCCCCGGGCTTGGTTTTTCTCAGAGAAATGGACTTAAAAAGGACTCTTTCCTTTGCATGTTACTACACAGACTTAGTTTTCGAGCAATAAGAATACAAAAACGCATTCTGGAGTCTACGAGATACTCTTATCTGGTAAGAGTTGCGACTCCATTGCTACTGAAAAGGTATTTACTCTGCAGTTTCCTGAAATTGTACTGTTTTTTTTTTTTTTTTTTTTTTCACCTTGTTACTCTCACACCCCAAATCCTGTCTTCATCATTAATAATTCTTCTAACTTGTGTAGGTTTGCTTGGCACATCAGATTCACCCCACACGTGGGGACCTCTGCGATCAAGAAGATGTGGTGTGACAAACGTTACCAGGCAATGTAACATATAGATTTTTTTTATTTTATTTTTTTTTTTCTGCTCAGTGTTAAAAGAACTGACAAATAGCAGCACGTTGACACTTGTATGTCTCTCAAGAGTTCTCAGAAGGCATCTAAACATTCAGGTTTTCAAAGCTTTGTGTTACCCAAAAGTATTAAGTGAATTTTTCCTGAGGCCACTAAAACAAACTACTACTCCCACTTTCACAGCTCTCCAGCCAACCTCTTTTTATCTGCTAAAATGAAGTTTCATATCTTGCCTTCTAAAGGCAAAATTTGCTTCTAGTTACACCACTAAGATCAGTGGAATTATGCTGGGTTTGTGCCCAGTGTCAGTGAAAGGAGAAGCTGGCTCTAGCTCCTGGTTTACAGCATTGTAACACATTCGTACCCTGCCATTTTTCTGTTTAAGAAATCGCAGTTTTGAAAGCAGTCTCTGACAATTTCGATTTTGCATTGCTGCGTTTCAGTATTATAAACGTAATTTCAAATAATGTCGTAGCCTGCTGTGTCTGTGGGTTCCTATTTACTGCTGTTTGCTTTCCCTGACAGGTTTATAAATAAAATTATTTTAACACAGCCTTGTTGCTGTTGTACAAGTGATACGCCTAAACATAGAAAGGCAGTGTAAATATTTATAAGATTCCCTTTATGAGGCAGGCTTTTCTAAGTGCCTTCCAGGGCAGCAGCATGTGTATGGGTGTGTGGGGACTGGAAGGACAGCTGTGCTAAGAATTTCCTGCAGGAGGGGGTGATGTGGCTGCGGCACTCCTTCAGGAGATTTATTTTGGGGAGAGCAGTTTTAAATTTGGCAAGGATTCCACAGAAAGAGAGCTTCTAGTGAGATCAGCCAAGTTGTTGCATCACTGCCCCGACACACCGTTTCCGTTCACTTTGCAGGCAAAACTGTCTGTCCCGGGTTACCTGTATGCTGCAGGTAACGTGTATTGCCCTGCATCTCCTTTTTCTTAAGGCTTGGATGTCGGCTGCTGTTATGCAAGCCTTCATGGGGCAGTAGGAATATCATTGGATGAAGGAACAAGTGTACTGATATTTTTCTTGACACTTCTTGTGCGTTTGCAAATGTGTCTTTTTCTGAAATCCCTGGTGTAAATTGTTGTAGGATAGCTAGCCCTTCATCCCTGCTGTGTGGATGGTGTCAGGCTAGAGTCTCCAAAAAGTCTATTTGCATGTTCCCTGGAGTCAGTTTGCAAATATACATTATTCTTTTCTCTGCTGGCTGTTGGGTCTGGTATCCCTTACCCTTGGTGTAATATTGAAATGCCAGAACATAGGTAGACTATGATTTTTCTGACCTAGTTTAAAGATTGATTTGTAGATAGGCTAAAACTGAGTCTGACACAGAAAAATACCTTATTGCACGTTTGCTAATGCTGCCTTTAAAACTACCTGTTCATTTGTTGATTTTAGCACAGGATTCTGGCCGTGGAGGACTAACACAGTCTATGCCCTCCCACTCATACACAGCTGGGACTAGTGTGATAAAACGTGTCGTAAGAACGGTGACGGCGGTGCGACATCCCAGGCAGCTGAATACGTGATTGTGAAGTCAAGGGTTTTCAGGCTGGGTTTGTCGCTGATTTGCATGGCCTTGGGCAAGTCATTAGAAGAAGGTTGCACTTTCTCCATCAGTAAAAGTAAGAAGCTATTTCACAGACGTGTGGGAGGATTAATTGGGTTTTTTACAACATTTGAAAACTGTTAAACGTCAATGCTTATTAGGATGAAAAGCCACGTAGAGTGAGTTACCCAGTATTTCAGTTCTTTATAAGGAAGGTGTTGCCTGGATCATGGGTCCAAACACCTTGCAACTTTCACTTTCACTCCTTATTTCAGCACAAAACCTGCTTCTCTCCTCCCCTCTACCTGAGTGCAGTTTATTTCCACTTTTCCAAAGGCGTTCTCCTATCTCAGAAATAAATAGCAACAGGGGAATTTTCAATCTTTCTGTCGCAGGATGGAGTGATAAGAAAGCAGCCTTCCTGTAATGAAGAACCTGCTCCAACTCTTCCAGTCCTTCCCCTTGTACTCCCACAGCCGTATAATAAACGGTTACAGAGCGAGTGCTAATTCTTCCGACCTGCACAGCTGTAATATATGTAAACACAGGTCACACGTATGGCTGAGAAGGTGGAAAGGTGGGCAGAGTCTGGGCAAGAACTTGAATACTGTTAGTTTTATTTCCTGTAACTTAAATTCTTTACTTCCATTGTGTTTATGTTTTATTTTATTTTTATCGAATAGAGCTGACTATGTTCCCGGAATGAGTATCATGAGGTAGTCATTGAACAGTCATCGTCACTGTCTGCACATTTAATTTTGGGTCTGTGCTGTCAATTCTCCCATGTTCATGGTACAAATTAGAAACTTTTGTTTGCATTGAATCTCTGAATAGGTCATTAATGATAGGTCATATTTTAAAAATCCTTCCCATCATCTTTGAAGATCAACAGTTTTCAAATGTTATTGTTGTTTAATGACAGGTCATATTTTAAAAATTCTTTTAATGATAGGTCATATTTTAAAAATCCTTCCCATCATCTTTGAAGATCAACAGTTTTCAAATGTTATTGTTGTTTAATGACTTCCTGATTATTATTGATTTTCAATAATGTTTTTGTCACATGAGAAATGATCTCTCGGAAGCTCCAGACTCTTCCATAGCCTTTTGTCCCTGTATATTTTGTTCTTGTGTGGTTTGAGATCCTTTCAAACAAATGTTTGAGCTAGAGATTAATTAAGCCCAAATAAAAGACTATCTCATCATACTGATAGAAATTATATCCTTAGAGTCAGTATGTATATGTCTCCTAGGCAGATGCAAAAATACATGTGAAAAACTACCTTGAAATAATGTTTTTTATTAGTATGTGATACTGTTCTTTTGGTTTCTTTTGTCTGCCTTCTTTTGGAAGGCTCAAAAAGCTTTCATATAGTTGCCTGTAATTGTTCACTTTCTCTTTTCAGTTTTATAAAGCACCATTACACAGAGGCATAGATTTTCACTTGTCTGACTTCACTTCAGGCTGCATCTAGAAAAGAAGTCTTTTTTTCTCCCTCTAATTTTGCATTTTTCATGGCTTTGCTGGTGTAAATAGACATGTAGTGTTTCAGTCCCTTTTCAGCAGCCCTTAGTTAATGCAGTAAATCTTACTTTCAGAAACAAATTGATGTTACAGTTCGATGCTCGGCACAACACATCTTTTGAGCCTGAAGGCTTTTGTTTGTTAGAACATTGAAGCTCAAAATTGCTGGCAAATCTTTTTCCTTGCTGATCTGAGTCTAGCCATACTTGATTGATCAATCCCAGTTATTCCAGTCATGAACACTGATGGAAATATTTTTCCTTCCTTTATGATTTGTACATCCTGAGAGATTTGCTCAGAACCCATTGCTCTGTGTTTTCTTGAGAATTGGAAAGTATACAATTTCCATGCCATGCCATTTAAATGTTGTGCAGAGTTTGCTAGTTTAGTCAAAGAGTAATTGTTTTACTGTTGACTTTTTAAAAATTCATGTCTTTTGTTTGTAGAATGATGTCAGTATACATTTTACTCTGTAATCACATTACCAATGAATTTTCAAAATACTATGTATTTTGTACTGTATTTTTCACTTTGATACCTTTCTAGTTTTAGACCATTTCTTGTGTTCCTGAAATTTAGCGTGGTGTCTTGTGGTGTGCTGATGGAAGCACACTCTATTAATCTCAGGTCGTATGGTATATCAGCAAGGAGATTATTCAGAACCAACCATTTTAAGCAGAGTAACAGCATTCGGTTGTGCCCTGTTTGGAGGCATTGCACAGCCTCCTGGCCTGAGAGAGGCACAAGCTGTTTGCTGCTGCCGTTTACCTGGTAAGTCAGGGCCCAATTTTGTTTTTTTCTTTCAGGCCTTCAAAAAGGAGGGACTTTCAGGCCTTCTGCAGCAATGAAGCAGACAATGTTTTTTTTTTTTCCACAAATTCTAACCAAGTGCTATGAAAATGTACCTGTAAAGGCCAGTACCATTAAAAGTGCGTATAACGTAAGAGAGTGAAGAAAAATGAAATTGTGTAGAGCAAAACCAATGAAGCAGTGCATCAGAATACTCAAATTATTCTACTTACTGTATGTAGTGAAATACTTTTGTGTATTTATGTCTGATAAAATTTCATTCATTTCTGTATGTATCCGAGAAGATGCTTATTCACTGATGCCCCTTGTACCAGCTTCTTATGACACGGCAGAATTTTGCTTTTTTAGAAAAGCCACTGTGGTTTGATTTTCAAATCCGTTTTACCTGCTAAGTTTAGGCTTGTGTCCTAGCATTTCACATAAACTTCTGGCAGTAGATGTTTTAAAAAAAAAACAGGCACAGATAATAAAATTTTACCGGTTCTTGCATTTAGATTTTCTAGTTGTAGTTGTTTCTCATCAGTACCTCATATCTTGGCTCATATCTTGCAAATATATTGACAAAGCAGTGCGTTTCAGAGATCAGGTTTGTCATTTCAGGCATAACACATTCACGTCCAGGCACACCTGAGCTGGGTTGTACTCTGCAGGGTGGTCATACACAGCCCTGGGTTGGTACCGACTTGAAATTGTCAGTGTTACCTTTTAATTTTCAGACAAACCTGAAAATTCAAGAACTAGTTTAGAGACTGGATGGAACTGATCAGGAAACAGAACCCAAACTGCAGGTCGTGTATCTGGTGTTCACGAGGAAGGCTGTTGTTAGATAATTGCCATCTATAAAGCGTGTTATAGATGAAAAAATGATGAAGAGGTAAGTTTCAGTCCCAGAGGTGGCCGGATATTGTCTCAGCACATGGGGCAAGTGGGAACATGCTTTTTGTATAATACAGCACGGCAGCTGTAGCTGCCACGATGCATGTTCTGCCTAAAATAGAGCAGCAACTGCAAGACCACAACTGGACACGGGGCCCAGAAAATAGACCAGCCATGCAAATGGCCTATTTTTCCAATGGAAATGTTGCAAGAGTCAAACTGTAATAGCAAACTGAACAAAAAAAAAAGAAAAAAGCAAAGATACAAAGCACACCTAAGAATATTTATTTTATTTGCTTTGAAAAACTGTTTGTGATTTTCCGTATGTGATTTTTTCATATGGGTCTTTGTCCTTATCAGTATCCTCTTTGACAGATTGACTGTCTTTTTTTTTTTACATATAATAGTTAATTAAGCAGTATCAACATTTTCCCTCTTTTCTGAGGGCTGAAGTTTATGCCCCTGAAAAGCTGTAGCAAAACACCCCTTTAACATCAGTAGCATAGAAGCAAGTGCTCATGGATGCTGTCAGTCTCACTTAAAGACTGTGGGCCTTTAACTTCAATTCCCTATTATTGCCTATATTTAAATGTGAGATAAACATGTCTATACTTACCCATATTTATAATTTATGCCTTCACATGAAGCATGTATGGATTCTCTCCTGAGCCTATAAGTATTGAGTGACTCATTTTTTTATATACTGAACCATTGTATTATTTTTTAGGCAATGATATAGGATTCCTCTTTTTTTTTTTTTTGAAGCTGATTTATTAGTTATTAGTTTTTTTTTTTTTCCTTAAAAAGAGATTAAAAACTCAGTTATAAAAGACAAACAAAATTTTTGCCACTTTGAATTTGAAATTATTTTGTATGTAATAATTTTCCCTGCTTAGTTAATTACAGCTAACTTCCATAATTGTTCTCAGTAATGAATGATCTTAGGTTTATGCAGCATATCTCTGACTGTTGACGGACAGAAATTTACATGTTAACAAACATCTTTGTATTTTTGCAGCTGTTTTGGTATCCTCTGGATGTTTGCATGAGTGCTTTTACAGGAGCTAGGGAAAGGAAAAAAGTCTGATAAGAATGAACAAACAGGAAAATGTGATTACACTCGTAATACCTACAGAACTTCCTCTGAGACCCACGATGCAGGATAATCCCAGCTGTTGCATGGAGAACTGTCTGTCATTTCAAGCTCAGGCCATTTTTCGTGCTGTTTACCCTGACACTTTTAAAGAAACAGTTTATTCACACTATTGAGGGATATATCATTCTCATTAGCTTCAATAAAATATTTTCTCAGTTTGTGGTTATTAGTTGCAATGTCTTCATTATAAGTCACCTACCAATATCTTTTTGTTTAAATGAAGTATATTTCAGTCAGATATAGCTAACAGGTGTTCCTGTAAATGAAATGATATGTATAACCTGTAAAAATCAACAAAAGACTATGATGCATGCATTACTCAGCAGGCTCATATTCTACATTGACAGTAGAAATTGATATCCTGGCTTAATAGCACAAATCAAGTGTAAAATTTAAAGAGAGTATTTCTGGATGTAGCGGTAATATAGGTAGCAAATAGCTATATATTCATCTTTTCAAGGAATATTTGTGTAGTGGAGCTCATAAAATAATTACAATGGAAATAATTCCTTTTTAGTTTTAAAATGTCACTTGTTTCACGAGAAAATAATAATTTTTTTTTAACCTGTGTTTTTAAATTAATATCTTCATGAACACTGTCAAGATACTGTTCTGTGTAACAGATGTGAGTTTAGCTAAGATGTAGCTAGATCTTATTTCGCGGACATCACGTCTGCGCAAAGCCAGTGATTTTTTAAAATGGCTGCACACACGCTGCCAACAAAATGTGTGTATATACTTACTGGCAGCAGAGAAACCAGTATTTGCATGTGAGGCATATAAAATATATTTGCAAAATCGGCAGCTGTGTCTGAGGTTGTATTTACACATCTAAAGTACCCATTCTGTCTATGAAGATTGCTATTTCCTTATGTATATACTCCTATGGAACAAGTTCCTTCAGGTGTTACACTGGGATAGGTTAGGTGTCCTGTTCTTCTACATACAGGTTAGTTCCTCTATGTCCTCCGTCCTAGGATGCATTTTTCAGTTAAGAAATCTTTTTAAATTAGAAAGAAGAAACACAATGTTTAAATCCAATATGCTAAAAACAATTCTTAGCTATTTTTGTTACAGGATACGAGGACTTAATTAAGACGCAGTGTATTAATCGAATTGCGAAAACTAGAAGATGACATGCTGTGGTTTATTGTGTAATTGCGCTGAATCCTAAAAACATGTTGATCTAAATGTATACTTTTCAAATAGTCCACCTATTACTCTTTCCATTACTATCATATTTATTGCTTATGATAGTATTTACTTGTTACGAAAGCAGTTTATTTAAGCTAGTTCTGTTTCTATTGTTGACTTTCAAATCGGTTCAACAGTAGGAAACTACTAGGAATGGGAACATAAGTAGTCCACAGATTGAAGGTGTGGTGTAACTCATTCCAGAGTAACCCAAACATAATCACACAGTGATTTAAAAGAGGTAGAAGTCTGATATATATACTTCAACACGACGATTAGGAAGATGGGAGGTTCAAAGGTGTTGCATCTTATGTTTGGCATCTGCTACACGAGGACAGTTATTGTAGCAGCAGTTAGTTCTAAATAATATTAATTGCACTTGGCATTTAAATGGTAAGTTATACACACTGTTTATATTTAATCTAAGATTTTCCAATATATGCTATTATACAGTTAGGTCATTTGCTGCTTTTGCGGCTCCCGTGAATGTCTTTGCAACCTTCATTGGTACAGCACAATTTGCAAGGATATCCATTTGCTCATAATCAGCAATTGCACGTTGATTTTTCTTTTTGTGTGTGTAGAACAGTAAAGCGTGCGACTGTTCAGCGAAGCGTATATATATATACATATATCTATACAATCACAGCGTGCATAGTAAGAATACACAAAGCTTTGGCTCCGTTCTGAAAATTTGACCAGTAAACAGCAGTATATGCATGGAATTTGTTGCAGGAGCAGGGTCTAGCACAGTGAATGGGGAATTCAGGAAGGCTAAATACTAATATCCTTCTAACTGGTGAGAAACTGGAGTGTATGTGGCTAGAAGGAGTTTCTGAAGCAAGGAGCTGCCTTGACGTACCCAAGGAATAAGCATGTCCAGTCTGCCCTGGGAGAGCATAGAGACACAGGTGCGATGGAACGTTCCGCTGTCAATAACGCTAAGAAAGAAATGGTTTAATAGTGCTTCAGAAAGAAGAGGAAGCAGATGATCTTGATATAGGCCAGTTGTTTTTCTGAGAGGCTTTGCTTTTTGGAAAAAAAAAAAAAAAAAGCTTGCAGCTGAAAGAGTACTGTGAGCTGAAGGTACCTCTGCATTTGGTGGTTAGTGGCGGGTCAGAACAGTGTGCGGTGGATGCTCATTGTCTGTTAGGAGAGGTTAGGGACTGATTTTTTCCTCTGAGGCTTGTGAGACAAGCTGCAGTCTTATTTTCAACAGAGCTGCAGAAAATCAGGAACTATTTTCTCTCCAGGGGACAAAGGGTCCTGGCTAAACTCATGCAAGATGATGGTCAGCAATTCCGTAAGCAATAGTCAGATTGACAGGTTTTAGACAAGGCTAAAGTTATCTTTTTAATGGAATTAGAGCTGGCAGTGGGAGCTGGTCTTCACTGGTGCGTATCTATGTAGGATTTTGAGTTTACTGCTACGACATTTAAAATCTGTTTTTCCCCTATGGGAAGAAATCTCTGTTTAGTGACAGATTAGCTCAAGAAAGTGTGTTCCTTCTCTCTGACAAAAGGTGCTTCTTAACATTTGTGCTTCTCAGTTTTTGTGTATGAGTAGGGGAATTGTGAACTGATAGATCACCTCCTACGGTTACCTCCTACCCTTAACTGTCTCGCCTTTAGATGCTGACAGTTCCATGCCTCAAGTTACAGCAGGTGCTAATTGAAAAATTTATGGGCTTGTGGGCTTGTGTGTGCAAGAGATTTACAGCAGTGCACATGATACTGTTCCAGTCTACAACTTAAGTATAACTCACATTTCTGTAACTTGAATTTCCTCTGGAGAATTTATTCTTGTGGGAATGAAAAGTAATTTGCATTGACATAAATTGGTTTAGTTGCATCAGTGCCAAACTTTCTAGCAATTCTACATTTGCCTTCCTGCTCTGCTTTTCTCACCCTTCCAAGCACTTTACTGTCCTAACCAGACAATCCACCTATTCCCAGGGAAGAGAATACCTGACATGCCTGACATGACCTCCTTGTCTGAATGCCACAATTTGGCCATATTCTGCCTTTTTCTGTCTCACAGTTTTGATATCAGCATAGCCAGAGAATACACTATTTTAGTTAAACCTTTACCATGCCTCTTCGCCTAAGCTACAGTCATGGGTAGTATCGCAGGAAGAAATTAAACCAAATCCTACCTATCAGATACAGAAAATATGGCATATTTGAGAGTAGTACTGTGACTGCAAAGTCACTGCCATGCGGCGCCATAGCAAAAGGAGGGTGCTGGAAGAAAGTTAAAAACAACCAAGCTATTCCATAAGCAGAGATTTCTTACAAATCTGTGCTGTGCATTTCTCTGCATCTATGCCTCCTGCATCTTCCCACATCATCAGCACATCTTCTTTTCTTCTCTAAATTCTGTCTGAGGAGCAGAAAGTGTAAGATGTAGCTGGTTCTGAACCACTTGTGGACTGTTTGAGTGATACCCACCTGCAGACTTCAGCCCTTTTTCTCGTGGTAGGGGAAGAAGAAGGAGCTTTTGGGACTCTTTTCACCCTACCTTAATTTTCCTAAAACTTGTGGAAAAGTAATTACTTCTGAGTCTTTTTAAAGACTGGGTCGACATTGGGCTATTAGGTTCAAAGGCTGGTGGAGGAGGCAGATATGTTCACATATACATGCAGCATGTTCATATATTCTTAGAAAGCATGGCTAAAAAACGCACTTTAGAAATTATGTTTATTGAATGCTGTAGATAGTATTATTTGCTTATGTGGTACATACATATTTTAATCATGGAAGGAGTTACTTCAGTTAACTGCTTTGTCCTATACAAAAATCTTACCAATCAGTACAATCTTAGTAAATTACTTTTTATTAATATCAAATTTAGGCTATTTTAATCAACAGAAATTCCCATCTGTGTTTCTTCAGCTTACTAAAAAATACTGCAGCAACATGAAAACTTCATATTGATGTTGTGTCACATGGAATATTTTACAAGATGCCAACCGCTTAAGCTCCTGAATTGCTGAAACTCATTGAAAAGCAGCAATCAACAAACTTTAAGCCACCCACAAGGTGAAAGAAATTGTATTTCAGTTGCACAAAATGCCATATTAGAGCTGTAGGAACTGCCTATCTCCATCTCCCTTTCCTAAATATGTAAGCATGCCTTCCAGCAACCCAGAATATCAGCATTCTGTTGGGGGACAGCAATTCGTATGCAGGGCTGAGGTAGACCCATGTCTGGAGAGAGGGTTGCTCAGCTGTGTCGTGAAACCAGCTTCAAAACAAAAAATACCCTTATCTCTATGTCACACTCTAATTATTTTGAATTCAAAATTTAATATGAAGATGTACCTCCAATATTTAAAAAAAAAAACTCAACCGAACAAGCAAACAAAAAACTTAAACAACGTAGAAGAGGTTCTGGGAAGGCAAAAGTTGTTCTAACACTCTCCTAAGCCTTTATCGCTATGGAAATTTAATATTGCAGACTAACACCTTCATGTCCAGATCTTGGAAAGCACTGATGTTAACTGCTGCTGACTGCCTTACTTTGTTTTAAAAAGGCAACAGCTTAAGAGAAAAGGCTAGTCGAAATACTGAAACCTTATAAAAATGTGGAAAGTTAGCTCAGCAGTTCAATATATTTCTGACACAAGAGAAGCCGTAGAGCAAAAGGACGAAGAAATGGACAGAAAGATGGTGAAGGAGAGTATCTCAGGTAACCACAGTGGTGGGAGGGATGTCATTTACAGTGGCAAAAAGGAGCCTCGTAGCCAAGAAAATCAGACACAGAGGCAGTTGATGGAGATACTGAGTGGGTGTCACCCGACACGGAGAGGACAGATGTGTTCTTTTAGAGATCCTGAGAATGGTGATGGCACAAAATTGTTACAATTAAAACTTTATTTACTTAACAGAATATCATTATTAGTATAGTGTGAGGTTTATTATTAGAATGGCACGGGACTTCTACAAGCTGAATCAATGCAGCACAATTTATAGCTAGTGTAGTAGAGAATTTGTAATGCAATGTAGCTTATTATTTCTAATCACCTGGACCCTCTGCAGATCAGGTCAGATCTTAATACATGGTTTGTTGTATCAGTTTAGCAACCACAATCTAGACTCAAAAATCGCCTAACAGCAGACGAGTCACTCCCTTGGTCCCCGATGGCAGCAGGGGACGGTGGGAACATCCTTGGCCACGGTGTTCCTGGGTGTCATTGTCCAGCAGCGACTTGGGTCCCAGCTCCCCTTTGGGACATGTAACAGCTCAATTTTATGGACGATGCTCGGTGCTGTTCCTGGTCCCTGGTCCCCGTCCTGTGCCGGGCCATCACCACCACCGGGCTGGCCGGGTGCCTGGGCCCTTCAAGGCTGGGGAGGAGGAGAGTAACCGGCCTGGAGCCCAGGAGCCTTGAGGGAGGGGATGAAGAAATCTGTTTGGTGCATGGGACCTTCAGGACCTGATAACAAGGAGAAAATAACAAATACGTGACCTGCTCAGTCGCAGAGAACAGCTGCTTCCCTCGTAAAATGGCGTCAGTTATGCCAACCGCATTGCTGGGGTCGAGAGCAAGAGGTGCTGGTCACTGTGAGTAAATGCTGTTGTTGGTGCTTATGGTTCATATGGTCACTTTCCACCATTTTCCTCACTGGAACCCTGCTTCTGTTACAGCAGCTTGTCAGGCACGCTAACTCTGCAGAAAAACTTCCTAGAAAATAGATGTTGTGAATGCCCATCACACTGTGACTCTGAAAACACATCAAAAAACATACTCTTTTTAAAAAGAGACAACTCCTGTGTAAAGCATCTTTTCAGCTCTGCAGAATCGCCTCCTTTACTTTTCAGATGTTTTATGGGATGACTGAGCACATGCTTGTAACTCAGGGCAGGTACTGCTTGGTGCTTTCAGCCTTCTGATTACCCATCAGTTTCGCAAGAGCTTACCCCTTTATCACCCCGCATCCACTTCTGTGACAGTTAGTTCTCTTCTAATCTGATGAAAAGTTTCATCAGCCATACTGCTAGAGGACAGGAAGAGTCTTCTGGAATAGCGGAGGGTTGCCAACCCCACTCGTTTCCAAAGCATCACTTTCCCTAACAAGCCAGTATGTTTCCATTGCAATGAACAGG
The DNA here is from genome assembly GCA_009806455.1 of Tetrax tetrax. NCBI lineage: Eukaryota > Metazoa > Chordata > Aves > Otidiformes > Otididae > Tetrax > Tetrax tetrax. The sequence continues at coordinate 331,288 of WHYT01017245.1, forward strand.
TGACAATACCTGGAAATTTCAGACTGCCTTTTTTTAGGTGAACCTGCAGTAATGCTAATGGGACGTAGAATAGCCGACTTCAGAACACATTGAAGAAATGCACCGTTAGTGTATGTGAGCTTCTATATAAACTCCTGAAGGAACTCCTAGAATATATAAACTCTCTATAAATAGCCCTTAGTATATGTGAGGGTTTGAATAGATTATAAACAGAGTGTGGGTTCTGTTAATTGCATGAATGTGACGAGAGGGCTGTGTATTTGTAAATTATTGTTGACAACTAGAGGTTGTTAAAAGCCTTGCTATCCCTTTAGTGGCTGCACGCAACTCTACCTCAACAGCCACAGTAGAACTGTCCATGTCCATCGCAGCAGCGATCAGGGACTGAACGCTAAGAGTTTTGAGTCAATAAATGACTCACGTTGGATTCTTATCTGGGCTAAAATTTATGCAGGTCTTCAAGAAGAGGCTTTTGGTAATGATTTTAGAATTCGACATGCAGTTACAGAATGAATAGGCTGCTGGTTAGATCACAGAATCATAGAATCATAGAATGGTTAGGTTTGGAAGGGACCTTCAAAGGTCATCAACCCCCTGCAAGGAGCAGGGACATCTCCAACCAGATCAGGTTGCTCAGAGTCCCGGCCAACCTGGCCTGGAATGTTTCCAGGGATGAGGCATCCACCACCTCTCTGGGCAACCTGGGACAGTGTTCTACAACTCGCGTTGTAAAAAAATTTTTCCTAATATCCAATCTAAATCTACATCCCTCTATTTTAAAACCATTACCCCTCATCCTGCCACAACAGGCCCTACTGAAGAGTTTCTCCCCATCTTTCCTGTAGCCCCCCTGAGGTACTGGAAGGCCACTCTAAGGTCTCCCCGGAGCCTCCTCTTCTCCAGGCTGAACAGCCCCAACTCTCTCAGCCTGTCCTCACAGGAGAGCTGCTCCAGCCCTCTCATCATCTTCATGGCCTCCTCTGGACCCTCTCCAACTGGTCCATGTCCTTCTGATGTTGGGGGCTCGGATTATGCTAGATATTCTCATACAGGTAGTAGAAGCAATCATCATGAGATATCCACTCATGGCATTTAGGTGTTCTTCAAGGGAAATACCCTGCATGTGGAAGCAATGACCCTTAGCAGCTGTTTGCTTGGACTGGGCCAACTAGGATTAAATCCTGACGCTAATACTCAGATTTTCAAACACTCCCCCAAGTATAGTAAGACCATCAGTTTAGTGTAATTGACTATAATAACGTATCTGATATATATCTCTCATCTCTCTCCAATTGTCAGATTGAAAAATAGTCAATTAGAGTAATTTCACTCAGCCTGTAATGCAGTTGGGTAGAGTATTAAGATTTCTTTGTCCTGGATTATCTAGTATAATAAGTAGGCAGAATTCACACAATTGCTTAAAAATCAGTCAGTACTTCAGCCTTACGCACAATGCATTCAATAAAACTCTTTTCAGTGTGCAAAGGAACTGATTCAAATACTGCACAGACCACCAGCCTCAGCTCTTTCTCCAAGTTCTCAGAAGTACAGAAAACATGTATGTGT
>WHYT01017245.1:350636-382372 GCA_009806455.1 Tetrax tetrax
AAAAAAAAAAAAAAAAAAAAAAAAAAAGAATTTGGACCATTAACCTTAATTCTGCCATTTTATGACTTTGAAGTGCTTACTTTAACAACCTTACTGTCCACTTGCTGTATGTTTTATATGTGACATGAAGAGATTAATAGTAGTCATTAATTATTTGTAGTTTTTCTTCTGTATCAGTGTGCAAATATCTCATGCATAATCCTTCATTAGCATATCCAGAGTCTTACGGTCTTTTATCACATGGGAAGGCACCTCTGAAGGTCACCTTTTATCACATGTATTCACAGAATCACAGAATGGCTGATGTAGGAAGGCACCTCTGAAGGTCACCTTGTCCCCGCTCAAGCAGGCCAACCCAGACCCAGTTGCCCAGGACTATGTCCAGATGATTTCTGAATATTTCTGAGGATGAAGACTCCACAACTTCCATGGGAAACCTGACAGCTTGGTCACTTCACAGTGAAAAAGTGTTTCCTGATGCCCAGTCAGAGCCTCCTGTGTTTCAGTGTGTGCCTGTTGACTCTGGTCTTGTCACTGGGCACCGCTGAAAAGAGCCTGACTGCGTCCTCTTTGCACCTTCCCTACAAGTATTTCTATAGATTGGTAAGATCCATCTCCAGACTTCTCTTCTCCAGGCTGAGCAGTCCCATCTCTCAGCCTTTCCTCAGGAGAGATATTGCAGTGTCTTAATCATCTCAGTGGACTTTCGCTGGACTGTCTCCGATATTTTCATGTCTCTCTTGTATTGGGGAGCCCAGAACTGGACAAACGACTTCAGATGTGGCCTCAGTAGTGATGGGTGGAGCGAAAGGATCACCTCCCTCGACCTCTGGCATCCTCTTGATGCCCCAAGACCATGTTGATGGCTGATGCTCAGCTCATAGCCCACCAGGACCCCTATGTCCTTTGCAGCAGAGCTGCTTTCCAGCTGAGCGGCCCCTGGCATATACTGGTGCCTGGAGTTATTGTTCCCAGCTGCAGGATTTTGCACTTGTTGAGCTGCGTGATGTTCCTGTCAGCCTATTTCTCCTGGTTGAGGTTCCCTCTGGATAATAGGACAACCCTCTGGCGTATCAGCCACTCTTCCTGGTAAGAGTCACTCCTCCCAGTTTGGTATCATCAGCAAATTGAGGGTGCACTCTGCGTCACAATCCGGATTATTACAAAGACGTTAACTCCATACATGTCACTTGAGAGTGGGCAAGCACTAAATTAATGAGTTATTATCTGTCCTTATGAGAAGTCAGGTATAAAAATGCAATCTCACAAGACCAGTAGTAAATGACGGGTTTGATATTTGACTTTGAAGTTAAAGCAAGATGTTTGTATCACACAGAATTCTATAATGTTATCTTACTAACATGGTCTTCCTTCAGAGTCGAGTGCATCTCTGAATGATGGGAATGAATGCATGACTTTCCTTCTCCAAACCTATGTGCAAGAGAGACTTCAGCAAGTTCTCTGTCCATATCAAAGCTATGAGCTGTAACACTTGAAACCCACAAGGTTGGAGGTTCAGCTAAAGAAGGTGAACTCTGTCCCATTGCTGTTTCCATTGATCGTGTTTTGACTTAAATAAATGGCTAAAGGGAAGAGCCATCTCTCTTCATAAGAGCCTGGTACTTCCTCTTCATAGTCAGAACTTTCTCACTTTCATGGCTAATGCCAGACAAAGAAGGGAAGATATGATTTTTTGTTGCAGGAGAACTAAGATTAAGGTTAAGTTCAGGATTAGGAGGATTTGGGTAGGAATGAGAAAGATACATCCCCGGTTGTGCCAAATTCCTAGTTGGTGCCACAACGGCTGAGGGTTAACAAAGACACTAAATGGTGGACAACCAAACTGGTTACCAGTGTGACTTAGGTTGAATACAGCGGTTCATGTCTATTGGCAGTGTGCATCTCACTTCGATTCTCATCCTTGGGCAGCTCTGTCTTTTGTCCATCGATACTCTGGAAGTCCCATTGCTGAAAGAAAATACTGAAAACCAGATTCTACCTGCAGAACATGAGTGTAGGGTCTGTTCTGCCACTCCTGGGGTGGCAGTTTTGAGAAGTGTGTAAAGTTCTTTATGCATTTTTTTTTAGCAATAATAGGTGATTTCAGTAGAGCCCTGATTGTGAATATAGTGAAGTGTCATGTGACAGTCGATATCCTTTCCCCTTGTACAGAAATAACCACTTCCTTTTGAAAAGTAATTCAGAATATCTGAGTCATTAAGGGTCTGTCTCAGAATGTGATTTCCATCACGTTGCTGTTTTTGTGGTTTGCTTACCATGTGAGTTGTCTACACTGGCCTTTTTTTCTGTTTGACATTCATGCCCTTGCCTTATCTAGGGGAAAAAAAAAAGAAATTTTGAAGCAAAATGTTATATTTTATGAATTATTATAGATTTTTGTTCTCTCCCCCTGCCCCCAGTATCGTTATCGGTCTTACTGGAGTTGTGTCAGTGATGGAATGGGCACTTTCTGCCAAACAGTTTGACAGGTGAGTCTGTTTCCTATAGCAGTAGTAAAAGTAACCCTACATAAGCCAAGAAACCTGTTGAGGAGATCAGGTAGGGTAATTGCAGGTTAAATAGCTTTAACTAGCACTACTAGTTAAACTTCTGTACTGCTAATACTGCTACTAGTAATAATAATAATGAAAGAAACTGACAAGAGTGATAGTAGTATTGAACAAGTTCTCATTTCCTCCAGCGTCCCTTCTCTCCCTTCTCTTGATGCATTTTCAGTCTCTTATCTGTCTTTTTAGATCAAAGGCCCAATGCAATTAAACAAAATAGTGCAGTGTTTGAATCCTTTCTCTCCCACCCGGTTTTCCATTTAGATATATAATTTCCTCTTCTAATAAAGTGTTTCATGCTTTCTTACCTGCCTCAATTGCTTAACGTCTGATCCTTATCTTGTCTTTTACTTAAACATTTGCCCATCTTCCAGTCAAGAGGCGTTAAAGTTGCTTCCTTTCCCTTTGTCATTTCAGAGTTCATGTAATTACAATTATATTGCCATGGGTTCTGTGCAAGATGACATTGCAAGAGGAGATTTTTTAAAGCATGGAAAAGGCAGGAAGTTATAGTGTTATTTTAAATGTTGTAGCCTACAGGTATGAGAAGTATGAGTAGAGAATTCAGCTGTCGTTAGGGTGTATATCCCATAAGCATGCACTCAGCTGGCATATTTGGGTATTCTAAGCCTAGAAAATTGAGTGAGGATCTAGGAGGTGGTCTGTTACAGTATTTTAGATGTGAAAATAATTTTTCAGATTTCTGAACTGAAAAGTTTTCAAGTTCATAGTTATTACTTAGAAGTAGTTGCACTGTAATCTTGTAACCTTTTTTTCTTATTCATAAAGAAGCTTTTCCTGGCGGATGGAAATCAATATTCTACCTGACTCATTTATGAACATTGCAGTGTGTTTCCTTCTTCATTTATATTTTTACTTGCAAGCCTCAGATGTAGAAACAGTAGACCAAAAGAAGACGTGAAAGCACAGACAAAGCCCTCATACAGCTGCTGCACAATGAAAACATATTTTAATCTCTAAGCATGGCATTCAGAGAGAAGGGAAAATATTGCTTGCATAGAATTTAATTGTACTGGGTGAAATTAGTCTCTGTAGTAACTCCCTGAAATAAATAGAGGGGTTTTGGGAGTTTTTTTTTACCCAAAGGAACATGATTTTATATCAATATAAGTTAAGACATCCATATGTAGCCTTCCCTACAAAGCCAGCTTATTAATGGTGCCAAATATACCACATAAACAAAAAAATAATTATTATGTAGACTTTTTTCTTTAAGTTTGTTTAATTGTTCTACTTCTTGTCACTGTCAGATCAAGATTTGTAACAGTAACATGCACTTGGTTGTATTTAATTTTTTTTAATATTCTTTGATCTGTGATTTTTTTTTTGTCACAACTGAGGAGTTAGAGCTTAAAGCTTGAAGAACTGTATCTCAGTTTAATTAGCGTTTCTGAAACTGAGAAAAGACAAAGGAAACCCAAAGAAAATAAAGTTCTTCCTGCCACTTATGCTGAAACAGGGTCATTGTTTATTCTTTTCCTTTGTGGTAAATAATCTAGAAGTTCTGCTCTTTTTAATTTAGTTGTTCAAAGGCTTTTTGTACCATCACATAACTTAACACAACCCCCCTTTTTTTTTTTTCCTATGCACTTGAGTGATGGTGTCTCTCTCTTTTTCCCAGATGAAGGGAAGTTGTGTTGCTTTTATTGAAACCCTGGTGAGCTGGTCAACCACCTGAGATTTCATCAGATGCCTTCAGCTCTTTACCAAGTACTTTCAACTCATCTGGAGCTTTAGTTCAGATTTGGCATATGGAACAAAAATATTTTGCTAACTCAAACCTTCAGGCTTTTATAATGCGTGACATCAGTAATCATTAGCATCTCCTGGTTCTCCTATTTTGTGTCCATAGTTGAAAACGGTGATGCAATTAGATGTGTCCCCAGGCTACATGAAAAAGGTACAATAACAGGCGCTTTCACTATTCGCCTTTTTACAGCATTTTGCATCATTAGTGTATTCAGATATAGAGGTGCTTTGGAAAGGCTCATTCAGATTAAAAGGCTGGCAGAGCAGGTTATTATTTAAAAACTAACATGGAACCTAGTTCTTATCAATATTACTTGTCTGTTTCATTTTTAGGTTTTCAAAAAGCTGCTCAGACTATGTACAGGAAAAAAACTAAGTGCACCCACGTGGAAAAAAAAAAAAATTGTGTTTTTTTAATCTAAGCCTAACAATCAAGGTAATAAATTAATCCCGTCACAGACCATTAGATACATGGCTCAATAATACCCAGCATTTAATTGCTCTGTAAGGGTCAAGGTAGATCTGAGAGAAATGGATGTTCATCACTAAGAATATTGGGTAGAAAAGGATAAAAACTGGGACAGTCATGTACTTAAAGATACTGTTTTATTTGAAGACATTCCATTAATGAAAGGACCAGAAAGATTTTTTTTTTCTCTGGAATATTGGAGCTGCTGCATCATGTGTGTTTGCTTTGTCACAGCTCTTATAGCACCTGCAATGCATTGTACCTAAAGGTGTCCTTCTCCATTGTCTTCCTTCCCCTCTTGCTGTCTCCCATGAAGAAATCAGTGTAGAAGGAGTACAATACAGCACTGTTACTTGAAGTCAAATGAAGCCTTGTGCTCAAAAAAAAAAGAAAAAAGAAAGTAATTAACTGTCTAGATGGGAAAGAGACCTGCATGTGTTCTTGCTTATCTGCTTTGTGGTCTTCGTTCAGTCACTTCATCTGCTGGGACTCTTTGAACTCTTCAAGGCTGTGATCCTCCTTCCACCTCATGATTATTTGGGATTAATTTCTTCTGAGTGGGGCTGCCCCTCTCGCTGTCCTTGTGCAATAAATATCTCACACAATGCAGATCAACCTCAGTTCTGTTACAATGCAAGATAAATATCGTGCCGCTTTCTCTGTCCTTTGAACGTGATTCATCCTTGTGGAGAGTTGTTTGCTATGCAAGCATCCTTCGTTGTTTGGCATGGATGTGGCAACCACAATCAAACTCTGTTTATCGTTGTTGATTCTTTTCTACTTTCTAACAGTCTTCTCTTCTCTCTCATCCAATTACATTAGTATTTGTAGTCTCACATTTTCTAGGTATATATGACGATAATATTTGCTTCAGGGAGCAGACTTCCATACAAAAATTGTGAAAGTAAGCTATGTGTGAAGTCATGCAGCACTGCTGCACGTGTCACCTTTGCACTGAAGTTTATTCACTTGGGAACTAAAAGAGGATTATCTCAGTTTGGAAGAGAAGAAATAATGAATTATCTAGAAATGTTACTTCATTCTCATAATATGGGGAAGCAACATTGTGCCCATATTGCTTCAGTCTTCGCATATTTTCTTCCCAAAAGGTTTTGATAGTATTTTCTTGCATTGGTCTAATACCACCGGCTTTACTCAAAAATACTTTTTCTTAACTTAAAAGTAATAGATCGACTCTTTCCTACTAAATTTTGGTGCATATCAACAGACTGTGGTCAAAGTCTCACTTGGATATGTTAAGTTGATTACAGTCCTGTAATTAGCCCCATAACTTTTCTTTGAAGTCTCTTCTCTTTTTCATACCACAGGCTATACCAGCACCATCACCACCAACTAAAATGTTAATATTATCTTCCTAGTTTATTCTTCTCTTGCTTAAACACTCATTTTCTAGCAACATCCTGGAAAGCGCTCTTTGGATTATTTATCCGTCGTGACCAGTAGGTGTGGCTGGCGAAGGCTGGGGATGGCGACTCCCCACCGCCGCTGCTGCTCCGCTGCCCGCAGCAGTAAAATCTGTCTCTCGGGTCAGGAGGGTGACACAGCCGGTAGCCTTCCATCTGTGGTAACAGCCCAGCACTCTGTGGCGAGTACAGGAAGATGTGTTCGGCTCTTGCTGAATGTCAGGGGAAGCGTGTTTGTGTGTTTGCCCTCGGTCGTGAGAGGGTTGGCGTGGGCTGCTTCTGTCTCAAAAGGAAGAAAAAGTTGTGTGACGCGTGGAAACGGGCACATAGCCATCCTGGGTATTATTAGAGGAGACGGAGTTCATGGTAAAGGAACAAAATCCAGTCAGATGGACAAAAAAATGCTTCTAAAACGTGAGAATGGGTTTAATTTAGGTGATACGGTATAGGTTTTTAGTCAAGAGGTCCTAGCTATTTCTTAATGACTTTAAAAAATAGCCAGTTTTTCCTCAGATTGTGATACATTTTAATGATAATATTTTGGGCCTGTACTTAATATGAGACCTTAGGACTGACATGTCATTTGCACCAGCTTTACAAAAATATCATAAGAGAGTTTGTAGTTATTTTTGACACATTCAGACTCACCATGCTGGCAGAAATCAGATTTTCAGCTGATACAGCTACATGTTAGAATTGCCCTTTCACTGATGTAATGACAAATGTGTTTTATCTCGTTCCCTGAAGATCATATGGAAGTGATGTTCAAAATAAAATCTGTTGTTTGATCTAATATGAACATTATTTCTTTTCTTCCAGAGGTGCTGAACTGCCAATTAGCATGATGCTTTGATGACAGGGAAAGAGAAAAAGCACTTTTTTAGTTTTTAATAAAGTATGGATTTGGATAGTAGAGCTGCAACAAATTGCAGAGCACTGAGCAATACGTGTGTAAGTGAAACTTAGCCAGCAAAGTGGTTAGTCTGCATAGGAAGTGGCATCAGTATTACGCTCATCTTCCCAGGGAGGATCTGACGATCAGATTTTGTTTCAAGGTACACATTTCCTACAATAATCCAAGCTGAATAGCAGAATTTAAATTTTCTGATTTTGACACAACTTGGAAATAATGTTTCTCCAGGCAGTATAGGTCATCTCCATACATCAGCTCAAGCCTTCCTGAATCTGATGCAGACCTTCCTGAAATTACTGAAAAGTCGTTCATTGACGTCAGTAGGTTTTGGATCTTGCCTTCCAATGTTATCAAGAGAGAAATTACCACCTAGATAGATTTATTGCCAGGGTCAAGTACGAGCACTCTCTATACAAGATTGGTGAAAGCTTCATTTCGTAAGACCACTTGCCTTTGAGACTCTGTGTTTTGGGGATTGTGAGTTTGCTTGAACATTACAGTGTCACATTCCAGCAAATGAGAAAATATTCCCGTGGGTGAGGATGAATCAGCTCATGTGTCTGTGTTAGTCACCAAGGAGGTGTCTGGGTGCAGTACAGTCAGCTCTTTGCCTTTAGAAAAGAAAACGGTAAAAAATGAAGAGCAGGTCACCTTTTCCCCGTTTGTTTCTGTAAAGATAGCAGAAAAAAATTATATTTTAAAGAAAACCAAAGACAAGAAGCAGAAGATAACATCCCTGTAGGAATGCAGTAAATTTTCTTCAGATTTGTTTCATCTTCTTCTAAAATTAAAGTGTTTCTCTTTGCTCTGAGAACGACGTGCAGCCTTAGGTAACTTTTAGTTAGTTTCCATCTCTCATCTTCAATGTCTTCTACAATGTAGAATTGTAATCTGCTCCTTTTACTTATTTTTATTTTATACTTAGTGGGAGTCTGACTTTGGTTCCTTGCACATTTTTAACATATATACACATTGCCTTTAGCTCGTTCACCCTTTTGTTCCTCCAGCCTGAGTGAACCAGATACGAGCCTAGTACATGTGCTATTTGTAGCTCTTCTGATTCATAATTACCTGCCAATTCTGTAAACTTTGCATTATACTTGTTTTCTGTAGAAGTACCAGGAATATTTTCTAGACTGGCTTTATTAGAAGAATAGTAATTAAAAAAAAAACCAAACAAAAACCCACCAGAAGTATTTCTTCTCTGTGATGCTATTCTTTCTGTAAAATTGGTTTATCAATCATTTACCACCTACTTGTCAACCAAAGTCTGAATTTTGTAAGAGATTTGTCTGGGTAAGGACAGTGTGGTAGTTGGCTTAGCTCCCAACCTGTGTTTTTGTGGTAGTTGATCAGCTGTTTCTGTGGCAGAGTTTGCCCGTTGGGTTTAATACAGCAGTGTTTCTGGAGTTAGCTGGAAGTCGCAGCTCTCATTGCTCCTCACATTTCTGTTGTTTGGGTTCTGTCTTCAAAACAATATATGAAGGCTTGCGTTGGAATGTAATGGATGTTCATGTGGCAGTAGATTCTTTAGTTCCTGTCAGCGGTGCAGCAGGTCTTCATTTTTCCACCTTGTTGGATGAAGCAATAAAAGGAAGAGACAGAGAGTAGAGGCAAGACCCTGTATGATTTACAATACCATTGGTTTTCAAGGGCTGGCAACAAGTAACATTTTGGTGTTTAAATTCTCTGCCTGAGTGCAGCCATGCCAAAACAAGTCACAGATTTATTATATCGTTGTTTTTTTTTCTTTCAAAGGCAAGTACCTGTGGAATTATCTGCTGTAATCTGCTAGGAAGAAAGTTCCAGAAGCTCATCAGATGGTGGCTGACCTTTTGGGCATTTTCTTCACTGTTGAGATTAAGTGTTATTTAACAGTTATTGAGACGAAGTGTTTTTTCTTTCACTCTTTGCTTTCCACGGTATTTCAGCTGTCGTCTTCTCTCAGGCTTTGGCTTCAACTGTTTATTTATTAACCTCAGGTGATACCTGGCTCTGATAGTGGTTTCTCTGATATGACACCTGTCCTGTAGGGATGCCGCTGAAAACATTCCTGAGGTTATCAAACAGTCACCAGCTACAAATGAATTATTGCGGCTAACATGATTTATGCTTCTGAATAGGAAATCTACAACATTGGCTGATGGGCATTATCCCCCACTTCTTAACACTTTTCAGTGTAACACCTCTGTCTTTCTTTAGCTTCCTTCCTTTCCATTTATATCTCTTCCTTATAGTGTAGTGATGAGGATATGAAGAAAAACAAATCAGTGAAAGAATGATTTGATAGATCCAAATATTTGTTAACCTTCTGTCTTCTCCTCTATAAAATGTTTGCTTCAAGGGATTCGGTAGGACTAACTGATGGTTGCGATCAGTCATCACTCTTTTCAGAGATGCAGACATCTTACAAAGCGTTCTTTCTTTCCCAAGTAAAATCTATTGACCTTTGTTTTACAGCAGCTTTTCCAGTAACCACAGATAGAATTTTGTTGTGAAGGTGAAAAAGAAATGAATTATCAAAACCAACACAAACCTTTATCTAAGCAAAATATCAGCGTCATTTATTGCATTGTAGCCATTACATTGCCGCTGCTTAGTTGGCAAGTACCCAGAGGCACTCGTTAGAGGAATCTGCTGTTATAACGTGTAGTGATTCAAAACTTTCAGTTGGAATAGCCCATCCCACCCACACTTTTCGATGCCTCCTGCTCAGAATTGAACTCAAAATGCAAGTATCTGTTGTAGTAGTCAAGGCCTGCTGTCTGTTCTTATGGTATCAGAAATTAAATTTGTTGTTACTTCTAATGAAAATAGTTCATGTCAAGTGTTAAAACTACTTGTGTCTTAAACCAGTGTGGTGGGCTAGCAGCTAAGCACCACACAGCCGCTTGCTCACTGCACCTCACATGGCATGAGTGACAGAATAAGAAGAGCAAAAGCAAGAGAACTCATGAGTTGAAATAGTTTAATGAGCAAAGGAAATAAGATGAAAAAAAAAAAGCCTGGCAAAACAGGTGGTGCAAAGTCAATCACTCGTCACCTCCCACAAGTGGACTGATGCCCAGACAGTGTCCAAGCACTGGCTGCCTCCCCCAAACTCCCTTTTGCTCAATTTTTAATGCTGTCATGACGTCATATAGCAGGGGATACCCCTTTGGCCAGTTTGGGTCAGCTGTCCTGGCTGTGTCCCCTCCCAGCCTGCTTGCTGTGGGGGCAGAGTGGGAAACAGAGAAAGCCTGGGTGGTCTGCAAGCACTGCTCAAAATACGGTCATCTTCTTTGTTTTAGCCACAAATCCAAAACACAGCACCTTATGGGCTGCTGTGGAGGTAATGACCTCCACCCCAGCCAGACCTAGTCCAATCGGTAACAACTGAAAAATTACTTATGACGAGGGGAGAAGAGAAAAGCCTATGTAGAGCCATGCAATGCCTTTTTTTTTTTTTTAGTAATATGCAATTTAAAAATTTCATCTTCTTTTTTTTTTAATAACCAAAACATTTCAATCAAGTGAGTGCCAGTTTGTGTTGGGCAGCTGCCAGCAATATTTCTTTGTGGAAGATGTTCTCAGCAAATCTATACTTCTTCAAGTATGAAGTAATTTTCTTAATATTGTTTGAGGGGGAAAAAATTGCAAAGCAAGTTCATTATTTTTGCAAGAAGCTACTTGCAGAATTAGTTGTCTTAGGTTCAAGGTGAGCTAGAAGCAATGTATTCTTTTAAAGAGAACGGCTCTAAACAAAAATGCATTCCCAGCACTATACAGAGAGCATAGAGGGGGAAAAGTTTAGGTTAAGGTCTAATTTATTCAATGTAACATTAAATCATAGCCGTGTGATGTAATAAAATTTAAATTTTGTGCAAGGTCAGCACATCGCTGAAGTCAGAGTTGGAGGAAGTTGTAAGAAAAACATCCTGATTGCTGACCTAGGGACAATTTATAACTTAAAATCTTAAGCTTTTGTTAAAACCCACGTGATTCAGTTGTGCTAATGCTATGCATACACTTAAGTTTATTCCAGCTAGTAATTGTAGACATGGATGGTGACAGACCAGTAGGAAGTTCAAGTGCAGAGCTCAAGTTTATTGAAGAGATTATAACCGGTTTACTTCTGTCTGGGAGCTATATACCAAGACTGGTTTGGAAGGAAAGCACCAGTCTTTGCTCAGCGGCCACGTAACTGACACAGCTAGGATACTGAGGAGGAGGGCTGTTGGAAGCGGGCGTGAACGATTACACCCCAAGGAACACGTGGTACTGTGGCTGCCCAGTGGAAGGTAACACATTGGAGTGCTGAACGTAAGAGATTGGAAGAATTGCATTCAAGGAGATAGAAAATAAAGAAAAAAGTAGGTCTAAGATCTGAAATCTGAAATCTGAAAGATTATTACAGCATTGTATATCAATGTTTGTTACCCCAATAAGAGCATAGCTGTTTGCTCTGATAGTAAATTGCAAATAAAATAGGATTTTCAAGTTATATACATTCACATATATGTAAATATTCATAACCTCACTTTTTGCTGTTACAACAAATTGCAATCATTGAGAAAGAGATATTTTATACATATATATACATATATATATATATATGTGAGCAGAAAGAGCTTATCTTTTCCCAGTTTACAAAGCTATCTTTGAGACGGATGAAGAATTGAAATTTGAATTCAGCATAGAAAATTCTGAGTCTTTTTGGAAACATTTGAATTCAAATTCCCTCACAGCATAAAAAAAAAGGAAAAAAAAAAGAGTTCATTCTGTTCAGATCTTTATGTAAGACGTAGAAATAACGTAGTTTCTGAAGCTAGACTGAGTGTTACAATTCAGCTGTGAAGTTGGACTTTCAGAGTTATGTGGACACAGCAATGTGCATGTAAGCATGGAATCCACCCATGTGATAAGAGCTGGATTAACAAAGTAATCTGCAAGGAATGCACAAATATCTGCTTAGGTTTTTTTGTTGGGTTTTTGTTTTTTTTTTTTTTTTGGGGATGTGAATGTTTTGTCTTCTGCACAGAGCTTTGAAATGCATTCCTTCATTTCCCTTTGTGCTGTTCTGAAGCCTCTACCAGTTGTTAGGTAAGATGTGCCTACGTTGTTAAAAGTTACTGCTTGAGAAATTGGCGCTGAAGATTTGCAGCCTATGGACGTCCGTACACCGAACAGAATCCCTAGAGCCGTCTGGTAACTGTTCCAGAAACGTCTTTTGAGGAGAAAAGCGAAAACTTCAAAGTTGTATATACAGCTTGTCTCAGTAATTTTACTGGCAACTGTGCCTCTGTGCCAACGCGCGGAGCATGGGGAACGAACAAGAGGAGTTAGAGATGTGAGCATGCCTGCAGGGCTGTGACATTACTGGCATCATGGAGACGTGGTGGGATGGCTCCTATGACTGGAGCGTTGGGAGGGAGGGATATAGGCTCTTTAGGAAGGACAGGCAGGGGAGACAAGGTGAGGGTGTTGCCATCTATGTCAACAACCTGCTGGAATGTGTGGAGCTCTGCCTGGGGATGGAGGAGGAGCTGACTGAGACCTTATTAAAGAGAGGACAGCAACAGGCGAGATTTTAGTGGGGATTTGCTACAGGCTACCTGACCAGGAAGACTGAGAGGATGAGGCCCTCTGTAGATAAATAGGAGCAGCTTCATGGTCATGAGCCCTGGTCCTCATGGAAGACTTCACCCACCACGACATCTGTTGGAAAGACGACACAGCACGGCACAGGCAATCCAGGAGGTTCCTGGAATGCGTGGATGATAACTCCCTCCTACAAGTGACAGAGGAGCCAACAAGGAGGGGTGCTACACTGGACCTTGTTCTCACCAACAAGGAGGAGCTGCTGGGGAATGTGGAGCTCAAGGGCCGCCTTGGCTGCAGTGACCATGAAATGGTGGAAGGCAAGATTCTTAGGGCAGCAAGGAGGCTGCACAGCAAGATCTATACCCTGGACTTCAGGAGAGCAGTCTTTGGCCTCTTCAGGGATCTGCTGGGCAAAATACCATGGGATAAAGCTCTGGAGAGAAGAGAGGCCCAAGAAAGCTGGTTAATATTCAAGGATCACCTCCTCCAAGCTCAGGAGCGATGCATCCCAACAAAGAGAAAGTCAGGCAAAAAAAGCCAGGAGGCCTGCATGGATGAATAAGAAGTTCCTGGACCAAGTGAAAAACAAAAAGGAAGCCTACAGAGGGTGGAAGCAAGGACAGGTATCCCGGGAGAAATACAGAGAAATTGTCTGGGCAGCCAGGGATCGGGTAAGGAAAGCTAAAGCCCTAGCAGAATTAAATATGGTCAGGGACACCAAAGGCAACAGAAAAGCTTCTTTAAGTACGTTGGGGATAAAAGGAAGATCAGGGAGAATGTGGGCCCTCTCTGGAAGGAAACTGGAGACCTGGTTACCCAGGACATGGAGAAGGCTGAGGTACTCAATGGCTTTTTGGCCTCTGTCTTCACCGGTGAGGGCTGAAGCCACATCACCCAGGTCACAGAAGGCAAAGGCAGTGACTGGGAGAATGAAGAACTGCCCACTGTAGGAGAAGAGCAGATTTGAGACCATCTAAGGAACCTGAATGTGCACAAGACCTGATGAGATGGATCTGTGGGTCCTGAGGGAACTGGCGGATGAAGTTGCCAAACCACTGTCCATTGTATTTGAGAAGCCGTGGCAGCCCCGTGAAGTTCCCAACAACTGGAAAAGGGGAAACATAACCCCCATTTTTAAAAAGGGAAACAAGGAAGACCTGGGGAACTACAGGCCGGTCAGTCTCACCTCTGTGCCTGGCAAGGTCATGGAGCAGATTCTCCTGGAAACCATGCTAAGGCACATGGAAAATAAGGAGTTGATTGGTGACAGCCACTAACAATAAATTGTGCCTGACCAATTTGGTGGCCTTCTGTGATAGAGTTACAGCATTGGTGGACAAGGGATGAGCAACTAACATCATCTGCCTGGACTTGTGCAAGGTGTTTGATGCTGTCCTACACGACATCCTTGTCTCTAAATTGTAGAGACATGGGTTTGATGGACGGACCACTCGGTGGATAAGGAATTGGCTGGATGGCCACACTCCAAGAGTGGCGGTCAACGGCTCGATGTCCAAGTGCAGACCAGTGACGAGTGGTGTTTCTCAGGGCTTGATACTGGGCCCAGCCCTGTTTAACATCTTTGTCAGTGACATGGACAGTGGGGTAGAGTGCACCTGCAGCAAATTCAATGATGACACCAAACTGTGTGGTGCGGTCGACATGCTGGAGGGAAGGAATGTCGTCCAGAGGGACCTTGTCAGGCTGGAGAGGTGGGCCCGTGCCAACCTCATGAAGTTCAGCCAGGTGAAGTGCAAGGTCCTGCACATGGATCGGGGCAATTCCAGGCACAAATACAGGCTGGGCGGAGAATGGATCGAGAGCAGCCCTGAGGAGAAGGACTTGGGAGTGCCAGTGATGAGAAGCTCAACGTGAGCTGGCAATGTGCTCTTGCAGCCCAGAAAGGCACTGCATCCTGGGCTGCATCACAGGAAGTATGGCCAGCAGGTCAAGGAAGGTGATTCTGCCACTCTACTCTGCCCTGGTGAGACCCCACCTGCAGCACTGCATCCAGCTCTGGAGCCCCCAACATCGACCCCAACAGGTCGTGGACCTGTTCGAGCGAGTCCAGAGGAGCCCACGAAGATGATCAGAGGGCTGGAGCGGCTCTCCTGTGAGGACAGGCTGAGAGAGCTGGGGCTGTTCAGCCTGGAGAAGAGGAGGCTCTGGGGAGATCTCATAGTGGTCTTCCAGTACATCAAGGGGGCCTACAAGAAAGATGGGAAGAAACAGCTTAGTAGGGCCTGTTGTGATAGGACAAGGGGGAATGGTTTTAAAATAGAGGGAGATATCAGACTAGATGTAAGGAAGGGTGGCGGAACACTGGAACAGGTTGCCCAGAGAGGCGGTGGATGCCCCGTCCCTGGAAACATTCAAGGCCAGGCTGGATGAGGCTCTGAGCAACCTGATCTGGTTGGAGATGTCCCTGCTCCTTGCAGGGGGGCTGGACTGGATGGGCTTTAAAGGTCCCCTCCAACCCAAACCACTCTATGATTTATGAAAGATCACAGTTTACTTCACATTTGATTTTCAAAGATTGGTATCTCAGTTGATAGAATATCTATGATGACAGCCATCTGGTTGTCCAGGTTTGCATCCTGTGTTGCTAGCAGAACTGTGGTTCATCTGCCCAGGTAACATGTGATAAGCTTGCCTTTACTGTGCTTCTTGGTGCACAAGCTGTGGTGTATCAAAGGGCTGGAGAACGTGTCCTATGAGGAGAGACCGAAGAGCCTCCTTCACTGAAGCCTTTCAAGGTGCAGTTGGACAAGGTGTTAGATAATCATGTGTAAGTGTCCTTTACTATGAAAGATTGGACTAGGTGGAATAAATTCCTTCAAGACAAACTTTGTGTTTTGAGCTTTGCCTGAAAAGGCAAATCCTCAATTACACGTCTAGTATGAAGAGGAAATTCAGTAATATGAAAAGAAAAAAAAAAAAAAAGATATTAAAGACATTAATGCTTAGTATTCTACATTCTACTGTTTTGTTTGGGTGTGATACAAATACTTACAAATGGCTTCATGGGGAAATAATAATTGTAAATATGTCTCGTGCAGATAAGACAAAGATTTATGGATTTACTCCTATTTGGGGGATCTTCTATTAAAATATTATCTTTCTGCTGAAATTTGAATAAGTCTTA
Organism: Tetrax tetrax; assembly: GCA_009806455.1. Lineage (NCBI taxonomy): Eukaryota > Metazoa > Chordata > Aves > Otidiformes > Otididae > Tetrax > Tetrax tetrax. The sequence continues at coordinate 366,508 of WHYT01017245.1, forward strand.
GGTTGAAACTAGATTGTCATTGCACATCATAAAACCAAAATCATACTGCAGAGAGAGAAAGAATCCACAATTAACAATACCAACTGTGGGGCATCCTACATATGCATCACCAACAACTGACGATATTCTCCAGTACACCATGTCAAGAAGTTTCGATCCAGAGTCATCTCCAGTGCCTAATTATTCTACACTCAGCTCTTGTTTTTATCTTCTCTGCTAAATGAGTTCCTGCATGGCAGCCAAAGGAAGTGGTGAAACCACCCCCACGGAAGACTTTACAGTTGGTTTTAAGAATACTTTCATACAAGCTTGCTGTTGTTGCTTGAGCAGCTACTGCTGATATTTTACTGCTTTTTCAAGTGGAAAAAAAATCTTCACAGTGGCAAAAAATTATCAGCCTTGCAAGTATCCATATTATGCATTAGGTTTGATAGAATTTTGGTTAAAAAAAGAAGAAATAGAAGCAATAGTTTGATATGATCCAAGTTGCTGATGTGATATCGCTATACAAAACCAGTAAAAAATCCTCTTTGTTTCCTGTTGAAGTGTATTTCTAGGTGAAAGGTTCTATGTAACTGCTCTGTGGAAGCGTGCATTGTATTCTGTCATGACCCTTCCTGGTGTCTAATCTCCAAGGGCTTTCATTACTGAACATTTAATTTAACTTGAGAGGGCAACCAACTCTCACACCTTGGTTACTCTCAGAATTGCAAAAATAATACCATCATGTATCAGCACAAGATATTTGTCGTCTTAGTTCAGAACTTGTTGCTTGACAAGAGAACTGCGTTAGTAATTTTTTTTTTATTTCTCTTTCAGTCCTCAGCACAGTTTTCTGCTTCAGGTTGATGGAAAATATTCAGAAACTTGGATCAAATTTGCTGAATAGCTTTGGTCACAGCGCACATTTCCTTTGTTCAAATTCTCCCAAACCTCAAACCACAAAGTGATTCAAAACTAGTCACAAGTTGAATGAGCAACTCTGAGACTCTGAAATATATTGAAATCAATGAGTCTCACTTGTGTAGAAGTACTGTTTCCTGTATGATGAGGCGGTTCTTTTTTCGAAGCCCTGCTCACAAGCCCTGTTCACTTACTGTGAACAATATCTCTGACGTAGGATCACCCCAAAACAGACACATGCTTTTTAAGAGCTAATAAATATGTCCAGACAAACTGGAAAGATTCCAATCTGGAATTTAAGAAATGTGTTTCTTCAGTATATGTGTACACGTTTAAAGCCAATTTCTCTTTATTATTGGACTCTGGAGCCTTGTCATATACATTGCTTAGCTGTTTGTGCTGCTACCATTAGTCATATGATAGGGAATGTGTGAGTCTGTCTCATTTGAAGCCTAAAGTTTTGAAGATGTGATAAATAGGTAAAAAAAAAACCTGTGATAGCTATTTTGCAGCTAATGATTTGATGCCTGTGGTGTGCTGTGCTGACAGCACCCATCCTAAACACGCCCTAAAGTGTCTTCTGACACAAAAGCTGTTCCAAGCTCACTGGCATCTGGGGACCCCAAAACCAACCATGGCCTTAAAGTTCGCCTGGTTACTTTTGCCACCCCTACGTGTTCTACTGACCTACCAAAACCTGCTACCTTGAACCTGAAGCTTAGTTGTCACTTGTAAGCTAGTGATGCCTGCAAGTTCTCCCACAACACTTGCCAGTTCCCCAGGGGCACTACCTGTCCTAATCTTGGCCTGTCCATCCTATCTAGGCACAACATTAACTCTAATCGATTGGGAGTCAACTCAATCCTTGGCAACTCAGCTTTAATTCTGATTATTAAACCCTAATGTAGTTTTTCCAATTTGAATGTGGGTCCGTAGAGTAGGTTGAACTGCCTCTGTCTAGTGAAGACATCAAGTAGGTGTACTTATTTTTTTTTTATTTATGTCTATGATTACTCTTAAATTGCGGATCTAGACCCAGCCTCATCCTCAAGGACTGTCTCATTTAGCAGAGGCAGTTTCAGATGTTACTACATCCATCTCTCTACTCCTCTGTTGGGTGCTATCACTTTCATAACTGAAGGGACAAAATGAGACGCGGCCTCACTTCTGTTTAGCCCAGTCTATTAACACTTTTTCATATTTTGAAAAAAAATCAGGCTGTAAAGTGGGATAGCTGTAGTTCAGAAATGCTTTTTGCTTTATTATCACTGTTGAGGGAGCAATAAAATCCAGTGAGTGAGCAGGGCAGTCACCCAAGTGTAAAAATGTTGTAAACGCGTCTTAACCCAACAGATCAGGTCTGTCATGCTCCAAGAAATGGGCACTAAGGTTAAGATTAGGACTAGGGTTAAGATTAGGACTGAGGTTTGCAAGGTCTATTTACTAGCCTTACAGATTTTTCCAGAAGGAGAAATTTGGATGGATGGATGTCAAAACTGACATTTGCAAAATCTGAGTTAAATTTATCCACAGTAGTTTCCAGTGGAGCTCATGAGGCATGTAATTGACAACACTGTGAGTTATAAGGCCTGCTACACAGATCTGCTCTTGTCAAATACAACTTTTTGGAGACAAAAGAATACAATTTTTGGAATCTATATAATTGCCAACATTTGCAAAAACCCCCATGTTCTTGGGACAATTGTGTTAGGATTTCAACTGTCTTCCAGGAAATAGAGGCCATGAAGGATACAAAACAACTAGGGTAGGGAAGCAGGTTTGTGGACTTAATGCCAAGGATGAGGATGCTAACTCCAGGGATATCATCTAGCAAACTCAGATAAGATGTGATTATGGCAGGTGGTCGTCGGGGAAGAAACAAATAGTTACTGCATGTGGTTGGGGAAGATGGAGAAGGAGGAGTTTTCTATTTAATAGTTTGATAGGTAATCTGAACAAGGTCAAAGGAACAATTCTTGAAATGTGAATTAATAAGTTCTCTTGGAATGTAATCCTCTGATTTACTGGTCTGTACACACCTGGTACCAACTTGTTTTGATGTTGTCAGGCAAGATATAAGAAACAGTGGTGCTCTAATTTGAATCAATCAGTTTCCCAGTTTGAATGAATCAGCCCTATTTGCTGCACTTTTGCTCATTTTACAGAGCAGTCTTGAGGTGAACAAAGTGGATTTCTTTCAGTTTAAGCTAAACAAAATATACCACTGGAGATCTTTGCTGTGCTGCTACTAATAATGGTTTTAAACTAAGAGAAGGTAGATTCAGTTTAGACATAAGGAAGGAATTTTTTACACTGAGGGTGGTGGAACACTGGCCCAGGTTGCCCAGAGAGGTGGTGGATGCCCCATCCCTGGAAACATTCCAGGCCAGGTTGAACGGGGCTCTGAGCAACCTGATCTGGTGGGAGATGTCCCTGCTCCTTGCAGGGGGGGTGGACTAGATGGCCTTTAAAGGTCCCTCCCAACCCAAACTGTTCTATGATTCTATGATTCAGGTTCCTCTCCCCACCAAGTGCATACAATATGAGTGCAAGCTCTTCCATTCCAGTTGTGTTGTCCCATAATTTGCCCCTACGGGGCACTCTCCCCTCTAATATTGATGTAGGCCAGTTTTAGTTTGTCTGAAAACTTGCTTCCTGTCCTAAAATGAAAATCTATTATGCAAAAATAGAGTTATTTTATCTTTTGACTCAAAGTTAACTTTATTTATTGAAAGGTAATTCAGAAATGAATTTGTTCTAGGTCAAAAGGAGTGAATATTTAGTCAATCTGGCGCTGACTAAATGTCTTTACATATATTTCAAGTTTTCCTGTTTTACTGTATAATTACAAAAGAAGTAGTTTTATAACATTTTCAGTGTATCTAAAGTTCCAGTCAGCTCTTACATAGAAGATGAAGCTGCCTTAACATTTCAACAGCTGCTCAGAAATAGATGTTTCCTCTTACTGAAGTCTGCTTACTCTTAAGAAAATAAATAACAGATGTGCCTTCCACTATTTTTTTGCAAACAGTTTTTACTTTGAGAAAACTTGTAGTTTAAGAGTGAAAGGATAGGTAAAGCTTTTAAATCCGTTAGGGCCAAAAACGTTTTGATAAGAGGCATTTCGTATATTGGTTGTTGTGGGACTTCAGGGAGAAAAAGGAAGTAGATGCTGTTGTATTGTATGTTAAAATATTTTAATGTAAGACAAATGCAGAGTGATATCACTCTGGAAGTATCTCTATCTATTAATTAAGTTAAGGAGTAAAGCCTGCTTATATATATATATATGTCTATATATATGTGTATAGATAAAATTTTTCACGAGAGAATGTGCAAGTGAGCAAATCAAAACCATGCAGACTGACACATTTAAGACTGCCAAAATATACTCTCAGGAGATAGATGGGACTGAAAACATGGTTTTAAAATTATATTGTTTTCCCTGCTGTTCCAAAATGTGGTCAATCATTTCTCTCCCTTCTATTAGGCACTAACAGTATCGCTTGATGCTTGAACCCACTCATTTTTAGACTTGGTCCAAGCTTGACTGGAATACTTTCCCAGCTCTTGTCCTGTGTGGATGTCTCTGTGCTGCCCATATGTGAAAGAATGAATCTTGTATAAGAAATATCTGCTGGGATTTTGCCACTATTTTGTGATTATTTTTGTTTCTTTGCTCAGATGAAGGGTGTACCCACAGCTTTTCTTACCTGCTCATCTCACTCCAGAACTCTTTTCTCCGGACAATCTTTAACTAGAGCTCTGCTTGGTGGGTAGAACTATCCATGTGGAGCATCTTGGCTCTGGAAGCATGATTCTTTGACTCTACAAAAATAGTTCTTCTCCCACAGATACCACTTTTTCCACTGATGTAGTTGAGGGCTGTGCTCTGATGTATCCTTGTTGCTTTTATTTAGAGCCTTCCATTCCTTTAGAGCACCTGTCTTTGATCCTCTCCACTGACCTGGGCACATGATGAGTTGATCACCTGGATGCTACTTACTGACATCTATCAAACAGGACAGACTGTGTCTAAACCACAAAGTCAGAGGCCGTGTTGATCCTACAGGTCAGATCATCCTGTCCTCACAGATCAACAGTTCCTGCTTTTAGCCCAGCTTGCTTCTGGATGAAACCAGTTCACCATGACAACAACATGCACTTGCCAAAAGTTCACATTTGCACATGTAGGTTTACTTGGGGGACTACTGACACTGAAGAGACTGCTGGTGATTGGAAAGCTGATTAGAAATTTCCCGGCAGGGTTTCTTTTTCAACAGAAAATAATAATTACCACATCAAAAGGAGTCAATGTTAATAAAGCTCCAACTGTGTCTCACTTAGACTCATGCCTAGCTTATCTTCTTGATAGTCCTTTCCGTAGGTTGCTGTAGACCTGAAGCAGAGGACAGAGTCTTCAGAAACATCTGTGGTAGGCTGAGAGAGCCAACAAGGTCTCTTGGTAGGACCTTCAGGTGGGCCAGTGCATCAGGCAGAGCATTACAGAAGTTCAGTGTCTTGTGCTTCTGAACTTATCTGATAGAAGCAACCAACCGGAGATCCTCAAAAGGGGAACTTTCATTGCCTGGCCTCAGTAGCTTCTTGCTTTGATTTTACAGGGTTTCCAAGGTACCAAGCTCAGGTTTCAGCATCGTCTAGCTCTGTTTGTTAAATGCGACTGCCTTTTTTGGGGCATGTTACCAGCAATCGTAAAAACTTCTTCTGCAAGAACTGACCTTTGTAGACATTACTTAAAGACATACGGAATCCAGGGCAATGTTTTGCTCAGTGCTGGATTCCTCTGACCCACAGGCCATCCCATGGCTTTAAAATTGTGCTAGGGATTTGACAGTTAAAAAACTGGTGAGCACCATTTTTATTCATTGCTGTTTGTCGTACCACGTCTGATTTGCTGCAGCATGCCTTGGCGTTAGCTTGGAAAGAAGACACTTTGTGACTCACCATGAGGCAATGCAGTGGAGAGTGGAAAAGAAAGAAAAAACCCACACAATTTCAAATGTACAATCTGCTCTCAATACAGATGAAAATCAATAAAGTTTGATTTTATCAGCTAGTTATCTGGCTAAGTTACCCAAAAGAATAGGGGGAATATTCCTCCATTTCCCATGGCTACTCAGGAGGAGCAATTGATGTGTTTTAGCCACTGTCTGTCTGTTCTCTTTCTGTGTATAACTCCTGTCTTGATCCCTTGGCTTCATTTGAACAGAAAACAGTGAAGCTTCCCTTAGCAGTAGGAGGATGGTTTTGCACAAATCAGCCCTAGATGCTTTATTCATCCCTTGCCTCGGGACTGCTTTTTCCCCTTCTTCTCATATTTCTCCTCCTTTGTCCTTGTGTCTTCTTACACTATTTTCTGCATTAGCTGTTAGGGTCCAAGTAACCAACACAAGCTGAAACATTAACTTTGGCTGATGGAAAGGAAATCTGATCAATCTCTCAAATCCTATAAATCCCGCAAGCCTTACAAATCTGCCAACTCACAGTCTTCCATATTAGCTTTTTTTTCCTGGCTAATTTCTCTAATTTTTCTTCTCATCTCCATCCATCTCAGCTTTGCTTTATCATCTCACTACTTGGTTTTGTTACTCTTACAGAGTCCTATAGCAATTTGAAAGTAGAATGAACTGTCTCATATTTAGATTTTTTTTTTTTCCTGAGAAATTAAGTTTGAAACCTACCAGCAATATCCTACCTGTAATGGTGGTTCCCTCCAGCAGCTCAACCTGACCCATGAACGTCAGGCAGGAGAGTAACTAAACTTCTGATATACTCACCCTATCTTCTCTCCATTATGTCTTATGCATGCTGGAAGTTATAGGCATCAATCCTAGGATGTTGAAGCAATCTTACAGTTCTCTGTTTTTCCTTCTGAAAATATCTTGTAAAAAACAATCTGCAGGCGTTGTGGTGAGCTACAAGCTATGGTGTAGCTAGGGGAGGACAGCTGTTGGAAAAACACTCAAGCCCTGACTTAGAAATCAGCATTAAAAAAAAAAAAAGGAAGTACAAGAATTTTTTTTTACACTGAGGGTGGTAAAGCACTGGCACGGGTTGCCCAGAGAGGTGTTGGATGCCCCATCCCTGGAAACGTTCAAGGCCAGGCTGGATGAGGCTCAGAGCAACCTGATCTGGTTGGAGATGTCCCTGCTCCTTGCAGGGGGGTTGGACTGGATGGCCTTTTAATGGGCCTTCCAACCCAAACCTTTCTACGATTCTATGATAATACGTCCTTATTGTGCATTAAAAGCACGCATCTAGAGAAGGATACAAACCAATTATCATGAAGTTAATTCACTCCTATGTCTACAGCACACTACCGTCTGCAGATAGGCAAGCTGTGGGACACCAGTCATTGGCAAAACCTGTGATTTTTATTCAGTGACTTTGTTCGTTTTCCAGAAAGGGGAACAAGCACCACATTGATGAAATGTGCAGATTTTTCTAAGCCAGGAGGCATTGTGAGCTTTTTAAAAAGAAGAATACCAAAAAGGAACCTAGGAAGAGTTACAAACCTCAAAAAAAATGCTGGTGGTTTCAACTAATAAAAATTAAAAATACTTCATTTTAAGAAGTCTGAAACATGAGCGAGTGAGGAACCTAGGAGGAAGAGTAGCTGTGAAAAATGACTTCAACTCATAAGTATCAAATGAGACATGAGTTTTCAGAGAGTTAATTATTTATTTCCAACCATCTTTCCTAATACTTATAACCACAATAACTTGGCATCTCACAGGCATTGAAGAGAAGGCTTCAAAATACATGGTTCATCATTGCTGTAATACAGGCAGAATTTACTGCAGAAGGAAGAGACGCAATTATTTTTGACAAGGTGACAGAGATGCAAGCTACAGGCTTGCTTTAAGGCTTGTCAAATAGTTGTGTCAGTAAGGACACTCAATACAATGTTGTGGTCATTGTCTCCACAAAATAAAATTGATAACTTGTTATAGGAGACTGTATGAGTGGCTATACCAAGTCAGGCCGATGGTTCCTGTGTTCTAGCAGATACTTAGGAAAGACTGTAAGTACAAGACAAAACACAGAGAGATATGTTTTGTCACTTCTGCTGTATGGTACAGTCAGTTTGCTGTTTACAGATTTCCAGAAGATGGTCACTTGGGGTGCTGAGGTTACATACACATCATCTGATTCAAAAATTTTCCTCAACTTTCCTCCCAGGCCATGCCCAGGATTGCTCTGGGACCATGATGGACCTAGGACTGCCCCCAGTACAGATGTGGCCACCTTTCATCGTAGTTTCCAACCTAGGCTGGAACTGACGTTCCTTGAGAGGAACATGCCACATGGGAAAAAAACAGAGATGAACAGCTGACAGTTTCAACAGGCTTTTACTTAGAAATAATTTTAAGCAAATCCCTTTATTCCACCATCTGACATCAACTCTGAATAAGTGTGGCAGATGCTGACTTTATAGTTACTGTGAAATTACCCAGTAAGCGTAGGAGATTCTAGGAAATTTATTTCTGTTTATAATTTTCCATTGTTTTGTAAAAGTCGAGCCGCAGGAACAGGCTGAGGTTTACCAAATCTCATCTATCTGGATGTCAGCTCTTGTTCTAGCTGGGACTGATCTTCTATGCTGTAATGGTTAGTTAGTGCTACAAACACCTTATTCTTCTATTCAGAAATGTAGATTTATCATTCTTACAGAATTTCATGTCAGAAAAGATATTAAAACTGGTTGATGCATCTGAGTGAAGGAAGTCTGTTAAGGAAGAACAGAAACAAGACCAAATGTTATGAATAAAAGAGGCTTTAGGACTATAAAATTTACCTCAGCATCAGGGCAATGTTGTATGCTGTATTGAGGAATGGTATTCCTCTATGGCCAGATACCAGGCTGGTTCTGTGTCAGTTGTTTTTTAAATTTTTTCACTCTCAAAACTTTTTTTTCCGTTTCATTTTAGTTCTACAACCTTTTTCCTTCTGAGATCGAAATGCAGTATCCCACTAAATCCACCTCCTTTAGCTTGAGTGACTAATCCTCAGTCCTTGTCTGCATTGCAACCCTTCAAAATATTTCTTTGTTGTTGATTATATTGGTGGGTAGCTAGAAAACAGCTGAACTGGAAAAGTGTAAGTGCCAGGACCAGCAGCTGCAGGAGAAAGAATAAGCCCACTACAAATACTTCTCTTACACTGTTTAATCCCTGTAATTTCCCCTAATAACACAAGGTCCCATAAGCAGCATTTGAGCATCTCATAAATAAACACTGATCCTATGCCCAACATTCAGGTAGCTGTTCAAGAAACGTTTGTGTTAGGTAATAAGGAACATTGGTTGTTAATTTATCTCTGTTTGATCAGTCTTTAATGCATGCTAGAACGGGATCAGTTATACACTGAAACAGGTTACATACAAGTGGTTTACATTCCTCACATTTTACCTCTATAGAGAAAAATAAGATTTTCAGAAAAATGTGTTATAGACTGAGCCACAAGAATATCTCTAAGATATTTCATAAATCTCCAAGAGAAGAATGCTAAGAAAATCAGGGACAAAAACATAACTCCACAGAAATGGAGCCAAAGGAGTATAATCTCAGATGGCAAATATGGGAAGCAGAAGAAACAGTGCCTCTAGAATAGTGTATTGTCTTGGTTTTACAGTTGTGAAGTTTATTTTTTCCAAAATGCAAATCTATTTCATAGAATCATAGAATGGTTTGGGTTGGAAGGGACCTTCAAAGCCCACCCAGTCCAACCCCCCTGCAAGGAGCAGGGACATCTCCAACCAGATCAGGTTGCTCAGAGCACCGTCCAACCAGACCTTGAATGTTTCCAGGGATGGGGCATCAACAGCCTCTCTGGGCAACCTAGGCCAGTGTTCCACCATCCTCTGTGTAAAAAAATTTTTCCTTATATCTAATCTAAATTGACCCTCTTTTAGTTTAAAACCATTACCCCTCGTCCTGTCACAACAGGCTCCAGTGAAGAGTTTCTTCCCGTCTTTCCTGTAGGCCCCCTTGAGGTACTGGAAGACCGCTATCAGGTCTGCCGAGAGCCTCCTCTTCTCCAGGCTGAACAGCCCCAACTCTCTCAGCCTGTCCTCGTAGGAGAGGTGCTCCAGTCCCCTGATCATCTTTGTGGCCCTCCTCTGGACCCTCTCCAACTGGTCCATGTCCTTCTGATGTTGGGGGCTCCAGAGATGGACACAGTACTCCAGGGCAGTACTCCAGGTCTCACCAGGACAGAGTAGAGGGGCAGAATCCCCTCCCTCGACCTGCTGGCCATGCTCCTCTTGATGCAGCCCAGGATGCAGTTGGCCTTCTGGGCCGCAAGAGCACATTGCTGGCTCATGTTGAGCTTCTCTTCCACCAGCACTCCCAAGTCCTTCTCCTCAGGGCTGCTCTCAATCCATCCAGCCTGTATCTGTTCTTGGTTTATTTGAGTTGCTTAAAATTTAAGCACCAGGTATTTAATATTGTCTCCTCTTTTCTGTTTGAAACGTCTCCTAGGAAATTCTGAAACAAAAGCAGTAAAACCAATGGTGGTTGGCAAGCCTAATATCTAACTATATTTTCAGAAGAAAGTAAGTACTTCCACCTTTTTCTACTGAACCTGGAAAATAGTAGCATCCACAAGAGACCATAATTTTAAAAATAAAATAGCAAAGGTATTTTTTGTCTCTAGTCTTTAGATTTCTATTATGTCGGAAAGCATCATGGGTCATTCCACTATAATTTCTTTGGTTCAACTCCAATAAAATTATTTGATTTTAGGAGTATTTTGTTCACTGGTAGTTAGTAAATCACTCAGGATGAGTCTAAGGATCCACCTACTATCTTCAGGATATTTAATTAACGATGAGGTAAGGGTTTCACCCTCTTCTCTAAAGTTTACACTTGTAGAAAAATTTAATGCCACTGAAGTGAGAAGCAACTGAAGGCAACAACACACAGAGTCAATTTTTTTTTTGAAATTGTGGTCTTTAGCTGGATAGAAACTGATGGTCCTGCAGTTTGGGTGTCAGGGTAAAAATTGCCTATTTTTTTTTTTCTAAAAATAGGTAAATTTTGTAACATACTTTGAGCCATAGAGAACAAATTTCTAGAAGAATGTTGATAGATAAGTTTCCTCCAGGTCTGCCAAACTATTGGTCACCTGGATGGAGGGTAGTTAGGTACAGCTTAAGATCTTAAGAGTATTTTTGACAAAGCAAGATATAGTTGTGAAAGAATTAAAGTTTAATGTTGCTTTCTAACCAACAGTGAGCTTGACTTACAAGCAGAAATTGAAGGAATGAATTCAGGTAGAGACCTTACTTATAATTAAACTTCAAACAGTATGGCTCTGTATTCAACTGTATCTTTTTCACTGGAAATAGGAAGGTTTCATACTGGGCTTCCATGCAAACAGGATCATACTGGAACCATACTTATGACGTAGTAAGTCAGTGAAACAATGCAGTTTTTAAAAATCTGGAATATTTAACCTGTTGTTTTTTTTTTTTTTTCGCCTCCCTCTGGTAGAAGACAAAAAGTCTAGTCTTTATTGATCTGAGAAAGCTAAAAGGAAAGAAGAGGAGAGACTATATGGAATTAATTTATATAGACTAAAAAAAAATAAAGCCACAAGGAGATACAACTATCTAGGAGATTTTTATTAGGCAATTTCTTGGACTTGGACACTTCAAAGAAATATAATTTAACACCTAATTAAATCCCACTCATAATTAAGCATTTTCAGAGAATAAATTATTGAAATTATTAGACTTCCTCCATGTCTTATATTTTCAATATGATTTTTTTTCTAGATAATGTGAAAGAAAGAAGGAAAAAAGACTCAAAATTTAAACAGAGGGATTAAAGTATTCCATTATGATGAAAATACACATTTTCAAAAATGAAAGGCTGTAACAAACTTTCATATAGAAATGTCTACAGGTATTTGCAAGTGGGACAGTTTTATATCTGTAGAAAAAAAAAAATGAACCTAATTGTTTGGATTTAATCCCTTACAGAATAAGTTCTTTCTTCTGCTGGCTGGGCTTCAGATGCTAAGTGTCATCCATTTGTCATTGTCTTTAATTGTATGTCATAACCTCAAGAGCTGAATCCACTGTGGATGCTGGAAAATAACCCTCCTCTATTAGTTTTTTATTTTTATTTTTATTTTACAATAAAAGACCAAAATTAGAGTGAATTGGAATTAATTAAATTAGAAGGGTTTTCAATTTAAATAAGATATATCCAGAAAGAAGCATTCCCAATTTTTTTTTTTTCTTGTACAAATTACTCACTGCCATGGACTCTCAAATGACATTTTGCACCACAGAGATTCTCATCTTCAAGAGGCAAGAAAAGAGGCTTAAAAAAGTACACAAAAAAAATGCTTTTTCAGTGACTTAGTAAAGATATTGGTGAGGTACAGATTACGTATGCTATTTATAGATAAAACAGTGAACACCTACAATTAATTGAGCTTGTGTCTGAGTCAGTGACTCATGTTAAATTCAGCAAAGACCAGGAATGACAAGTAGGAGTTAACTGTGAAAATATTTAAAGGTTTTGTCACAGCCTGACACTCAATTATTGAGGCTTGAAAATTATCCAAATTATTTAATTTGTAAAATGAAGGTTGTACTTATTTTATTAAGTAGAAGATTTTTTTTTTCCTCATCATATCCATTAGGTACTAAAGTAGTAATAGGAAAAGTAAAGGGAAAAAAAAGACTTACTCTACTGATAAGTATCTTTTAGGGAGCAGAGAAAAATTTCTGATCTCGTGCTGAACCTAAAGATGCTGCTCAGATCACTGCTACTGGCACAACTCGTCAAAATCTCCTTCAACTGGGTAAGTCAGTCACTTGGTCACTCTATGGACTCATGGGCTCCTGAACTTCACTTCAAAGTAGATTACCTCTGCTTTGTGAGGACAGAGTGATTTTAGGGCTTATGGAAAGCGAATTTTGTGGCTCAGCTGGAGGACGTCCAGGTCAAACACTAATCCTCCATGAACATCTCCGGCTCTGGAGTTCCCAAGATCAGAAGGACATGGACCAGTTGGAGAGGGTCCAGAGGAGGCCATGAAGGTGATCAGAGGGCTGAAGCACCTTTTCTATGAGGACAGGCTGAGAGAGCTGGGGCTGTTCAGCCTGGAGAAGAGGAGGCTCCGGGGAGACCTGAGAGCGGTCTTCCAGTACCTCAAGGGGGCTACAGGAAAGATGGGGAGAGGCTGTTCAGTAGGGCCTGTTGTGATAGGAGAAGGGGTAATGGTTTTAAACTGAAAGAGTGTGGATTTAGATTGAAAGAGTGTGGCCCTGCCCAGCCTGGCCTTGGATGTTTCCAGGCATGGGGCATCTACCACCTCTCTGGGCAACCTGTTCGATCCCTGTGAGCCAGATGTGGGCTCTGAGCAACCTGATCTGGTTGGAGATGTCCCTGGTCCTTGCGGGTGGGCTGGAACTAGGTGACCTTTAATGGTCCCTTCCAACCCAAACCATTCTACGATTCTATGCAACAAATATTGCTAACAGTCTCATTTCAAATGCGGCTTCCTTCACATCCTTTTCATTAGAGTTGGGGCTGTTCAGCCTGGAGAAGAGGAGGCTCCGGGGAGACCTGATAGCGGTCTTCCAGTACCTCAAGGGGGCCTACAGGAAGGATGGGGACAGGCTGTTCAGTAGGGCCTGTTGTGACAGGACAAGGGGTAATGGGTTTAAATTAGAAGGAGGGAGGTTTAGATTAGATATTAGAAAAAAATTTTTTACAATGAGAGTTGTAGAGCACTGGAACCGGTTGCCCAGAGAGGTGGTGGATGCCCCATCCCTGGAAACGTTCAAGGCCAGGCTGGATGAGGCTCTGAGCAACCTGATCTAGTCAGGGATGTCCCTGCTTCTTGCAGGGGGGTTGGACTAGATGACCTTTGAAGGTCCCTTCCAACCCTAACCATTCTATGATTCTATGATTATGCCAATTTTTATAATCTCAAGCAGGAGGAAAATGACCTGTCATCACTTCAGCTGGACGGTAGAGGGCCTACTGTTCACTTTTTTCTTTTATTTTCAGCAGAAGTTTACGGCTGAAAAGCAGCCTGCTGCTGTCTCTTTGGGACTCACATCTTTATGAACCAAAATTTTTGTCAGACTGTGTCTTCTGGTGAAAATAATTTTGTAGCATCACAAAAGAAAGTAATTAATAATTTACATTGGGAGAAAAGAAGTCTAAAGTCACATTGGTGACTGCTGAATGAGGAATTTATACCTGATATACTGATTTCAAAGAGTATCTGAATTAAAGGGAAATAAGGATCATGGCTGAAGATGTCTACTTAGAAATATTAGGAACTATGTAGTATGAAAGACAAGGCATTTTATGGCATGTTCTATGTAGTATTGCTTCCCTATATCTCAGAATAAATTATTTTTTATTTATTTAAGAGCTAATGTGCTGAATTAGAACAAATATTGAGATTTTATAAGAGACTCTCTGTTCACTGTTTAGGTGCCAGCCCTGTTTGTTTGTTTTAGGAGTACCAGCTGCTTGCAGTATTCCCTTGGCTATGATAGTACAGTATCATGCTTTATAACATTCCAATTTATTTCCAAATTTAGATGATCATAACATTTTTGATACTCCCACACCTGTCATACAGTTAAGTCAAGAGTTTGTTGTTGCATGTAACTTGAAAGTAAAGCCGCTGCTGCAGCAGAGAAAGGAGTGTAGAGAAGTTATATCCACTGTAGAAATATTCTTTGGGGTCTCAGGGAGGTGAGACAGAAATCACCTTCCTGCCAGAGAAAAATGTAAAGGAATTACTTCTCTTAAAGACAACTAGGTCTGTAAATTACGTGTAAAGTAAATAAATGGACTCTCATATAGCTGGCTTGTACAAAGAGCCATTATCTACCATTTATCAGAGGTAAAAAAACTGTAAAGCGGCGATCTGGGTGGCAGGTTCCAAAACAGATAACAGAGTAAGCAGGCAAGCCTTGTATTCAGCATGAAGTTGATAATTTAATTGCACATATATATATGCTTTATATGTGTATTTGTTTGTATGGAGAGAGAGAAACAGAGTGAAAGGAGATGCTACTTCACCTAGAGAATGTAAGCTGTAATATGCTGCAATAGGTTATGGATGATAAAATTCTGCTTTGGTTCAAAAAACACTTGAAAAACATGTTGTAGATAAATCCCTCTTGTAGAAAAGTTGTAGAAAAGTTCATTTTTAGGCTCACTTTGTTTTGTACTCTGAGGCTTTTTTTAAAAAAAATTTATTTTATTTTTTTTATTTTTTTTTTTTTTGTCAAAGATGGGTTAGTGAAGAGGGCAGGGTCGTGATCTGTCACAGCAAAACTGCAGTTATTTAAGCCGAAATGTATGAAGAAGCATAACTATTTTGTACCTATTTGTGAGGTTAGCTGTCGTGCTTAGGTCTAGTAGTAGCTGATTAAAAATAGATAATGAAAGTCTAGGCTTTCTGATGAAAATAATAATGACAAGAATAATAATAACAAGAATAACAACAACAGCAAGAAGAATAATAACAAGAATAAGTATGACAACAAGGATAATGACAAAAATAACAATAAGAATAATAATAACAAGAATAACAACAAGGATAATAATTAAAAAAAAATAACAATAGCATTTGTTTTCTTTATTTTTCCCCTACTTGCCGAATTTTTTTTTTTTTTTTAGCAGATAGTCGCGGCTGCGCCCCCCTCAGCCCCTTCCTCTCGGGACAAGCAGGCGAGCGGTGGTGCCAGGCTGTTTCTCCGGGCCGGGTGGTCCCGCAACCCCCCCGCAGCCGGTAGCGCCGCGGGGCCGCCCGGTGCCGCTGTGCCACAAGGAATCGGCGGCTCCGGCCCCGCTCGGCCCCCGCGGGGCTGTAAAAAAAAATCATTTTCCCTCTGTTTTAACACCTGCATGTGCCGTTCCAGGTGCTTAAGAGAACGAAGGTTTTTGTGTAG
>WHYT01017246.1:32049-45859 GCA_009806455.1 Tetrax tetrax
TTTTTTTTTTTTTTTTTTTTAATATAGCTAAGAAAAAGCACAATGGAGTTTTATGAGTCCAGCTACTTTATCATCATCGTTCCTTCTGTGGTTATTACAGTCATCTTCCTCTTCTTCTGGCTTTTCATGAAAGAAACTTTATATGATGAAGCCCTTGCAAAACAGAAAAGGGACCTAAAGTTTCCACCTACCAAGACTGATAAAAAGAAAACGGAGAAGAAGAGGAAGAAGAAAGAAGCTCAGAACGGGAACATCCACGAGTCTGACTCTGAGAGCACACCTCGGGACTTTAAGCTCTCTGATGCCCTGAGCACGGATGAAGAGCACGTCGCTCCTGTTCCCTTGAGCGTGACTGAAGCATCCTCTGGTGTTAGAGAACGGAAGAAGAAGGAGAAGAAGCATAAGGCTGCTCAAGATGATCATGTAAATAAGGAGTCGGAAGGATCCAAGTCTTCAGGCAAGAAAGTAGATCCAGTCCCTGTTACAAAACAGCCCACTCCACCATCTGAATCAGGAGCACCTAAGAAGAAGTCTGGGCAGAAGAAGCAGAAAAATGGAATGGGTATCTGATGTTGCATATGCTTCTTGCACAGAACGCCAAAACCGTGTTCTGCTTTTTGCAAGGCCACAGAGTCTCTCTCTCACAACTATTCTGCCTGATCTCTATGGGGCAAAGCTGACTTCTAACCTGTTCCTTTTTAAGAGCTGTTCTTTTTTCTCCCTGTTTTCATCTGGCAGTAATGCTCTGGTTTTCCTCCTCCCATCCCTGCCTTCTTCTACTAAAGGTTTTTGAGGGAAACGGAACAGCTCGTGTCTCTGCTTTGGTCTGCGGGTTGGCTACTTTGCTCTCAAGCTGTCAAAATTTTGATTACCTGAAAGAAGTCATTAGGTGTTTGCTGTGTGCATTCTGATGTCAGGCACTGAAAAAGTGGAGTCCGAAGAGCGGTTGCTCTGATAAGGGAAGGCATCTAGGGAAACATCATAGCAGAGTGTGCAAAATAAATCACTCTTTAAGTGCAGACTTAATGTACAAAAAAGTATTTGGTGGCTGATTCATGGGAAGAAGCTCTAAGTGCTTCTTCCCACCTGCTACGCCTCTCTAATTGAATGGAGCTGACACTGAAAGAAGACTGGTCCAGCCGTTGTAACTGAAGCATCCAGCCTAGAACAGACCAAAAACTGCAGTGAGAATTGCCTGTGACTGCTTGGTCACGTCCTCTGCAGTTGTTGATGTGTATTGGTGTGCTTGTCTGACTACGAATAGAAGCGAAAAAAGAACAAAAATACCCAGTTTCAGAAATAAGTGAAAACAGAGATATTTGCAGATCACCCTTTTGAGATGCAGGCATAACAGATTTGCTACAGGGAGTGAGGAAAAGAACAACATTGCTGCTTGATGTGGCAAATTTTTTTCTTTTTCTGAAAAAAGGGAGAAAAAAGACCCACCCACTACTGACAAAAAAAAAAGTATCAAATGTTTTTTTTGTGGGTGTTCTCCGAAAATCTCTGTGGCATGGTTAAAATGTGGTCTGCAAGCACTGTTCTGAGGGCAGCCACAACTAACTGTGATCCGTGATTACACGAGCTAACGCCGTAACCCTGTATTGTGTGTCGGCTCTGACAAGAATATTATAGTACAGGCTGTCCAAAAAGATAAAAAAATTTCTCACTAGAAACAACTTCTAAAAAAAAAGAACAGTTCCCTGATGTGGAACACTTATTTTCTGCTTCTCACAGTCCCAGTAGCTATTGGGGGTGTGTGTGTAGAACACCTAAGTGGGTTCACGGAGGGGGAAATGAAATACTTCTTGCAGAGGAGAAACTAGTATGGGTAACACGTGCTGTGTGCTCTGTCGGAGTAAAACCTGGATTGGATTTGTTAGACTATGATTTGCGTTGCTGTGTGTTCTGCTTGCAGATAAGATTCCTGTCTGTCAAAACACTGGGTGCTGTGGCTCTTGACTCTCCTAAACCTTCCTGTTGCTTTGGGGTGTCACCTGGTGTGGGAAGCATGTGTGTGTTCGTATGTATGGATAACTTCGTGTTCTGGTTTGAAATACATGGGTTTCTCTTTTCTGGGAGTGGACTTTGGTTATTACAGATCTACTGTGTCTAAAGTGATGACAAGAGTATACAGAGGAGCATATTGTCTTAATTGTCTGTTACAGATGATCAAGATACTAAGACTGATTCTGTTGTATCTCCTGCCAAAAAGCAAGACCCGGTGCTGCTCCACCAGGAGATAAAGCAAGAAAATGTATCAGGAAGGAAGAAAGTCTCTGCAAAGAAGCAGAAAGTTGATAATGGTGAGAATACAGACTGTGACTTAGTTCAGATAAACCTGTTAAATGTTTTGCCATCCATACTTTAGTTTCTCTTCCTTTGGAAAAGAAACTTTTAGAAGAATAACTTTTTTTTTTTTTTAATTTGAAAAAGCAGAAATTCCAGGTAGGAAAGATTGTTCTGCCTGAGTTACTGTTTTATTTTGTGAACATCTGGTACCACTGAACATGGCTGATGCTGTGAACCTTTCTGAGCGCTCTTGGATCCAAACATCCACGCTTGAATTAAGGAGTAATATGTTGACTTAGAGTATAAGCTGAGCAGCCTCTTAAGTTACTCTGAGCAAGGCATGTGTGGAACTGCTGCAGTCATCTGCCCCAAACAAGGCTGCAGGTTTTTTTTTTTTTTTTTTTTTAATCCAGTTGCTCTGACCACGTTCCTCTCTCATTGTCCTTTTGTTAGCTAGCTGTTGCTCCAACATAAACTGCTCATCTTTGCTGTCAAGGCCTTTACTGTTCGTCATCCCTCATTCTCTGCCAAGATGCTGTTTCTTGTCTCCTCTTGGCTCAGTCTGCCTCTGTGTTTGTTTTTCACAATGAGCGCTGTTGTGTCTGTGGCCTTTGGGAAGAGCATGACCGTGAAGTTCTGTGAGGCCACCTTGTTAGCTTCTCAAAACTCTCCTTGACTGGGACAGCTATGAAGAAGTTGGTGGCTGGTGGACTGCTCCTGGAGCAGACAATGTCAGTCCCTGTTTTCTTTATGCTTTGGTCAGGTCACTGGGGTCCAGATCAGTTGTGGCCCCTGCTCAGACCAGGGTGGGGTTCCAAGCAGTGTAGAGTTCCTGTATGTTTTAATAACTGAGGAACTTTCCAGTTATTTCGGGAAGAAACCTACTGTTGGGGAACCTAGGATGTGATTGCCTTTTATGGAGGCTTTTGTGCTTTTCCTGATGCATCCATTGCCCCTTTTTGAGGGGTCATTTTATGAACCGCAGACTTGTCTGTATGTGGCAAATAAGGGTCAGTACCTGCTGAGCCAGCATTAAAGCTAAGCTCAGTGCTCCACCGGAATAGCTCACGCGTTATTTGAATGCAGGCTGTTTTCTTTTAAAGCCACCTCTCCAAAATGACAGAGGAAAAATTAGCTGCAGCGGACATCTGGATTAGCTGAGACAGTACTGTGGGGATTTCAGATGTTACTGACGTTGTGAAATGTCTCGTTGATGTTAAATAGATTTTGAAAGGCGGAGAAGTTAATAAGGAGAGGAAGGGAAAAGGTGAGGATGGTAACTGGATTAGGCGGTCGATATTTCTGCTAGAGGAGACCTCTCCTCACTTCTGAGCTTGCAGTGTACCTGCAGGTGTTTGGCTGCTCAAGTGGGAAGACTCTAGCAGGTGACACAGGGTCCATCTGGTCTGTTTTGCTCCTTAACAGCAGCCAGAACACAGAAGTGTTTTGTGACTGGCTCTCTGGCAGCTAGGAACGCGTATTCATCTTGCACTGTTGCCTGAAACCTTGCATCCCACCCAATTCCTCCTCTCTCTGGTCTGCTGTGGAGCATCTGTTGTCCATCAGCCCTGCAGTCTGGGCTGGCTGGGTCAGTGAGCTTTCCTGCTGTGGCATGGCTCTGCGCGTGTCCTGCGTACTTCGGGCAGCGTGAACCAGCGGCTCTGGAGCTGGGCAAACAGCAAATCCAGCTCTCTGTTCCTGGCCCTATCTGTTGCCCCTGGTCTGTCACTCTTCCTTTCCCCTCCCCTGCTTTTGTCCTGGCAGCACAGATTGAAAAGTTCTTGGGCAGAGGCTGATCCTCCCCACGCTTACACAGTGCTGGGTGAATGAGACCCGCGGTGGATCGGTACCTCTCTGAATGTTAACGATGCCTAAAGCCTGCTCTGGCAGATGAGAGATCTTCATTAAGTGCAACTGAGTCTGCATGTGAAATAAGCTTGATTGCTGTCCCTCCTGCATGTTCTGCCTGAATGATTTAGTTCACAGGTGATGTAATCCAGACGAAAACGCTGGCAGTAAGGTACCAGCTTTTAACAGAGCAGGAGCAGAAAAGACTTTGCTATACTCCTGCTTCAAGGATGCTGAATGATTTCCTCTGCAGCCACAAGTAAACCAGTCTCACGATGCTACGTGCAACTTTCTCGTTAAAGTGAAACGAAAGTCAAAATGTAAAGGTTCTTCTCTGCTACTTGTTAAAATGTTAAAAGGCAGCTTTGGAAATAGAAATTTAATTGAAGCTGTTAAATTACTATGCATTGGAGACCTTTATTTAGTGAACTTAGCTGAAGAGCTCCAATGAGTTAAGCTGTGAAGGATAATAGAAATAGAGAGTACAGCTAACTACTGAGGCTAGAGATGCTTTAATCCAACTCTCTAATATGTTACGCACCTCTTTAAAAAAAGTTGATGTTAATTAACACAAAGCTTTAACCCATCCTGTGGACTTTTGATTACAGTTTTGGTGGATGAACCTCTTATTCAACCAACTACTTATATTCCTTTGATGGATAATTCTGATGCTGGCACTTTGGAAAAGCGAGAAGCTGTTGAAGTAGTAAAACAAAGCGTGAATGAGGGGATCCACAAGAGCAGTGGCAAGAAAATGAAAAATGAAACTGATAAAGGTAAGAAACTGATAATGCAGTCTGTTTCTGACATAGCCTGCTTGCAAACCTGAACAGGGAAAACGTGCTGTGTATATGGGGAGGGGAATCCTCTCTTGTTTGCTAGGAAGAAGTGATCTGAGGAAAACATTTGTGACTGCGGGACGCTGTTCTTGTCTGTGCTCATTTCTCCCCTGTCTTTGGCACTGTTGAAAGGGCTTTGCGCCATCTGAATCCTTTTGACTGGACGTTGACTGGAGGCTTTTGTGTCCTCGCAGCGAGCGAACGGGTGATCGCAGACCACACAGATGCGTGCGAGCTAGTTTTGCAGTAGATAGTTCAGGCGTCACTAACAGTGATGGACTCTAAACCAAGAGCTTTCAGCATGGGTGGTTGGAGTCTGCCTGAGACTGGGAGTGCAGCCTGTATGTTCCAGGGTGGTTCATGGAGCTAACTGGGGCTGACCAGCCAGCCTGTGTCTCTGAGTGCAACACCTAAGGCAAATTGCCAGTCTGGCAGTTTCCAGGAAGACTTTAAATTTTCTTTTCAATGCAGTTGGAATGGGTTGGGAAAGGGGAGCTTCCTTCATACTGTCCCACTTGTTAATGAGCATTGTGTCCCACTGTGAAACTTTGAATGGGCCACTGACCTGCTCAAAGCATGCCAGACTTACTGAGCCCTGAGGTGAGACCCTCAAATCTGTGGGCAGCCAGAGAGGAGGAGCCAAGTGACTGAGCAGCGATTCCTTGCTCAGGTTTGTGCAGGAGGCTGGCTCTCCAACATTGTCTGCCTGGTCACTCGCTGCCTCTTTGGAACCACTCTTTTTAGATTTGTCTTCTGAAATGCTCACTTGAAAGCTTCCTGGCAGCTCTTTGTGGTATCTGGATTGGATTCCCACTTGCCTGAGGCTCCTTGTGTGCTTCTAGCTCCGCGACAGCATATTACTGCCCTGCAGTGTCAAAGCCTCTCACGTGCACCCGTCCCTCATTTCCTTTGCAAGCTGTAACCTTCTCGATGAGCTCCTAATTCTCCTGTGTCAGCTGGGATTTGCCCTCCCAATATAGAAATCTTTCCCCTATTCTAATTGTAAGCTTCTTGGATGCAAGGGCAAAGTGTGCCTGTCTTCAGGGAACACGGAGCTCAGCCTGGTCCAGGCCAAGCTGCTGCAGACTCCTGGCTAGTTGGACTGTGGCCTCAGGATCTGGGCATATTCCTGGTAACTGCATCATTGATGATGTCAGTGCAGCAATGATGTGATCTGAAATCTGTGGCCAAGACTAAGTTGGATTTAGGACTAAGAGAGGGTGTGCTAAAATTTCTCAGTGCTTCCCCCCACCTCTCTGTACCCCGTTAATTCAGTGGTTTGTTTTGATGCTTGATAATTTATCTTAGGGGCTCAGTATCACCAACACTTTCTTGTCCTTAATTTTTCAAACTCTGGAGAAGTTTGGGTTTGATGTGTGGCTTGGTTTCAATGGCATGTTTAGCACCTGTGGCGAGATACCTGGACCCTTCCCCATGATCTTTGGGATGCTTTCTGAACCAAGCATCACTTTCAAGCTTTGCTTTGCTTTTTTTTTTCCTCCAGTCCCTTCACGTACTTTTGTGCACTGGTGAGTATTTGACAGAGATACTGGTCTTGTACTTCCTTTTACTTATGTTAGGGGGCCACCTAATGACCTATGTACCTGTAGCCTGTTTTTTAGGAACAAATGTGTTTTTTTTGTTCCTCTAAGACCATTGTTGAGTTGAATTGTGTTTACTTGTTTGCGTCTTTTTAAACACTGATTTATCTTCCTGCTGCTGAACTCCTTCTGCAGCAGTTCATTTCCAGACGTAGATTGATGGAATATATTTCTGGTTTCCATGTATTGTGATCACAAATGTGTTGGTTCTTAGTCATTATCTTGTCATTTGCATATTGCTTGTGGATCCAGGCTGTCCTTTAAATTGAGAGCTCAGTTTGAATTATTGTCTTAATACCCTAGCAAGGACTCTTCAAGTTTTCACATTCGTGCTATTTTTTCCCCCCAAAATCTGTGTTATGCTTTGTCTTCCTTCTAGCAGCACTATAAGTGTTACCAACTGTACAAACAAAATGGTGGGATTTTTTTTTTTTTTCCAAAACTGTCAGCTGGCAGATCGCTATCGAATGTAAATCTGAGATACGTTGTTTTTGCGGAATGTTTGTGACCTCTTGCTTCTTGGCATTTCAGACTGAAATTAAATATAATGCACGATGATACCTCATCACACACCGTTTCGAGGCAAAATAGATAACTCCGTACGGAGTCCAAAGTAAATATGTCCTCCCTTCTGTGTTGCAGAGAATGCTGAAGTAAAATTTAAAGACTTTGTGATGGCCATGAAGAATATGATCTTCACCGAAGACGAGGCTCGTTGCATAGTGGAGGTGTTAAAGGAAAAATCCAGTGCAATTCATGATGTCTTGCAAAAGGTGAGTGCCAATGGGTGGGATGGGAGAGAAGGCTCTGAAATAGTGAGAAATTGGAAGAGGTGCTGTCAAATTAGCTGTATCAATGTTCTCTTGTGATTTCTGCGTTCTGTCTTTGGAAGACTTTTTCCAGCTGGTCTGCGCTCGCTTTGCATGCAGAAAGCAGTTGTCAGATGTCTGTGTGCTGCCATCTGCCATCCCATGGGCTGGCTGGACAGGCTGATGGCTTCTGACCGCTCGTAAAGAGCAGACATGACCGTGGAGAGTAAGGTACCTGACACAGGGCTGCTGCTGCAGCTGATGTGTGTGTGTTGGCACGGGGGAAAGCTACCTGGTGACTTTCAGGAGTGATCTTTCACTGAAGTGTAAATAGGATAAACTGTAGGAGAAATCAAGAAAAAGCTGCTGTGGCCATGCGCTTGATCAGCTATTTCTGTGTTTTGCAAGTCTCTCCATCTTACAAGTCTATACGTTCTCGTTTGCTGACTTCTTTGGATGTTTTTCGTAGGATCGTAGGGCAGTTCAGATTTGGAAGGGACCTCAGGGGGTTTGTAGTCCAGCCTCCTGCTCAAAGCAGGGCCAGCTCCGAGGTCAGCCCAGGCTGCTCAGGGCTTTATCCAGTCTGGCTTGAAACCCTCAGGGACTGAGACTGCACGGCGCCTCTGGGCAGCCTGTGGCAGTGCTCCGTTTGTTCTTCATTTTTATATGAAGACAGAAGAGAATTGTGATTACCACTATCTTACAAATATCTATTCCTCCCTCCCAAGACTCAGTACGATTGTCATTTTCTGCTCGTAACGTCCTGTTTGTCACACTCGAACTCCTGCAATTCTGTGTTCTTCTGCAGATACGGTACCAGGACAGAAATGCAGAACTGGACGTGCGTCAGTTCCGTTGGCGCAGTATAGTAGCGTATCGCATAATTCGGGTTGGAAGGGATTTCAGGAGGTCATGCAGTCCAACCACCTGTTCAAAAGGGGGTCAGTGTTGAATTCAGAGCAAGCTGCTCAGGGATTTGTCCAACTGGGTCTTGAAAACCTCCAAGGACAGAGATTTCACATTCTTTCTGTGCCTCTGTTTCAATGCTTGACTGAAAACCCGAAAGTGGTACAGTTGTGATGGTACTGCCTGTTTTATTTGGAACAGCAGCCAGCTTGTTTGCTGTGTCTTTTCTTTTAAAGGAAGGTTTGGTGTTAAAGCTAAACTTCTAGAATCAAAATGGGTTTCTGGGTTTGTACACAACCAAAAATATTTAGATTTCTGTGGATGGCAATGTGAATATTTTCCTATCTGCAGCTCATACAAGACACTTAAGTGTGTTGTGTACTATATACATAATACCACTAAAGGAGACCTTCTGATCAAATTCGGCGTGCATTTATGGGACTGGCACTTCTTTGCTGCTTCTGTCATCAGCCTTCATTGAGTGCAGTCAGAGCGCAGATTTTAGAAGGTTTTCCCATTATCTGAGGTATTTCATCTCAGGAGCAGTATACAAGTGGCAGGGCTGTGGGGATCATTCCTCTAGTTCTGTTCCCTGTACTATCTCTGAAACTTTGTGTGTCAGTGTGCCAGCAGAAACCTAATTAGGTCAACTGCAGGCTCTCCTGGGAAGTGGAAGGTGAGACCAGATCAGCATTCCCTTTTTCCTTTTGTAGTGAGATATTTCAAGCAACTCAAGGGGCTTTGAGCACAGATTGGACCAGGTGATCCTGGAGGTCCCTTCCAACCTCAATTATTGAATGATTCAGCATCTCTGTCTTTCTTTTATTTCTCTTAATAGCTGTCGTTTGTTTTCCCCAGCGCCACCACAGCAGCTCTCTTCCAACGTGGAAGCATCTTAAGAGCCCATTTATTCTCTTAATTGGTTTCAGTGTGTTGGAAAATGCATTTCCTTGTCTAATGCAATCCGCGCTGCAAGGATCCATTAGCAGCGGAATTGGGCGCTGGTGGTGCCACGTTCGCCATGCAGACAGAGGATTTGGGGGCAGGAGGAGGTGTTTCTTCCTCCCAAGTTTGCTCTGCTGCCTGCTCGTGTGATGTGGAAGGATTTCTGGCGTGTATGACGATCTTTATGTACCTTTGGTGCAGGCTAGCAAGGCTGAGTCGGCTGCGGCTGTACATCAGCTCCAAGACAAAGAGAAAATGCTCGCTGCGATGAAGGAGGAGGCAGCCGTTGCGAAGGAGCAGTGCAAGCAGCTCACCCAGGTAATCATAGAGAGGTTGAGGCGTACAGAGAGCTGTGGGAGAGGAGCAGGGGCTTGCAGGACTAGCAGCCAGTAAATGCTGGTTTACTGAGCTTAGTATAAATTGGAAGGTGGATTTTTTTTTTTTATTGGGAGAGCTTACCAAGACACTATGTTTGGTTTTATGATGCTATTAATGTATTTATGCAAAGTTACTTTCCAGTGGCTTTTCCAGAGAGTTCATTTACTGAGACTTGTAAGCTGAGACTATTTTTCTTTTCAAAAGGTTACTTTGAAAACGCTTCCTTCACTAGTAGAATATGGCTTTATGGACGCAAATATTAAACGCCTTTTCTGCATCACAGTTTTAATTTGGTACCTATTCTAGCATTCACATGCTTATGTGCTTCTAGGCATGACAATCATCAGTTTTCTTCAAGAGGGAAGCTACAGAAAACGTAGACTGCTCAGCCCCTTGAGTTGCAGCTCTGATCGCTTTAGACTTAGGAGACTGCTGATGCACTGCTGCCAAGACTAGTTTATGAAACTTGACTTCCCTTTTTATGAAGGTTTCAGAGGACAGTGGTTACGGCAGAACAAAGAATTAGATAGATACGGAGTGAACTGGAGACTTTTGGGCTAGTTTGGGAGCACTAGCATTAGGCTCAGGGAAGGTCGTGTTGTGGGACGAAAGTTAGGCACAGAAAACTGAGTGGCTAAAGATGGGAGTAGAGGGCCAGAAGACACCGGAGTTGGGAGCCTTGGCAGGTGAGAAGGAAAGAAGGGAGTGGGTATTGTGTGAGCATCTGGCAGGGCGGAGGTAGGTGTGTATTTGTGGTGGGGATCGAGACGTTTGGAATAGTGAGTATGTAGCTGGAGAAAGGAGAAAGGACTTGTGTTTGAGGAGGGGGGAGGAAACTGAAGGATGAAAGAAGGGAGATATCATCTGCTGGTGAAGAAGCAAAGGGAATGCATGAAGGAGCATGGATGTGGGGGAAGCTGATGTGGTTGGGGAGAAACATCTGCAAAGTGGTGCTTGTGAAGGCAAGGTGGGAGCTGCGGAGAAGTAGGCGTCATCAGGGGCTTTTGCCATCTGGATTAGGGGAGGGAAGGGAGAGAGAGAAATAAATGGACATTCCTGAAAGCTGGGAGAAAACGAGTAAAAGCTAAGTTGCTGCAGTGCTAAAGTATCAGGATGAACGAGGGGAAAAAGCTCAGCCTGACTGACAAAAAGCTCTTACCTTCTGATGAAGCTGTTTGCCTGAAAGCACTGCCAAGAGCTGTGGAGAGACTTCAAGGTACGGCGATGTTCCTGCAGAGGTGTTGATAAAGATGATAACTAGAGGGGATAAATGAGAGCAAGAGGGTGCCTGACCTCGGAGGTATTTGGCAAAACACAGGCTAGGTGAAAGTTAATCTTCTCAGGGTCTCTGGCAGTGCCTTGGCAGGGTTAGTGAGGTCTGCAGATGGATGGTGGAATTGGTGGAGTGGCAGAAGAAAGCTGCAATATGTCCTGGTGCCCTTATTTTTGTTGCATCTTAGCAGATGCAGATAAAACTTGGAGAACACTTTGTGCCAAGCTGTTTACTCTGTATTTGCAGGGGTGACTTAAAACTTTTAGTGTAACTCAGGTTCCTAAATGCCTTCATGAGCATGGGCTTAGGAACTTGTGTCACTTATTTCATGCAGGGAGGAATAGCCTCCTGAAGGTAGTAAGTTGGATCTAAAAGAGAGACTAGCTTTTATATAAATTAAAATGTGGAAAAAGCTATAATTACTCTGAGGAGATGGAGGGTATTCAGGCTAATAATTTAGAGCACTTAAATGATGTGTCAAGGCTCCCTGGCACTGTAAGGAGCTGCGTGCTGCGCTGCGTAGCTGGAGACACCTGGAGCTTGGATGGTACAAATACCTTGTTCCACAATGGGAGCTTGCTGAAAGCTGTATTAATGTTTCTGCTTACTACAGCAAGTGTGTTTGTATCACAGAGGAGTAGCTCTGTGGATTTCTTAGGCGTCTGGGTTGAATTACTGGCTGATAAATGATTAATCTAAATAGCAATGTGTATTTTCATTTGAGAGCTATAATAATGCATCATGCTGGTGGGATTCGGGGCTTCTCTGGCTGGGTTGCTGGGTACTAATAGCCCATCTCCTCTGAAAAAACTGTCAGCTTTGCAACCTGCTACAAAGCAATTATTTGCTCTAAAATGCTCAGTTCTTTTGCCAGAGTTCTTTACCTGTGTTCTTCTGTTGTACTGAACTTGGGATGAAAATCTAAGCTGTGCCCTGTGTGATATCTGTGGTTTTAATTGTTAGGACTCTGTAATTTGGCCAAACTCAATAGAAGTCAGACTCCAGCTCTGCTGAGACAACAGAAGATTGGTGTTTAAATTGGCAAACCTCTCTTTAATTAGTGTGAAATTATGCTGAGCTTAAATCCTCATAAAGGTGTGCTGGAAGCTTCATCAGGTCTAATGCTGTAATTTCTCTGAAGAGTGGTGCTGACTTTGGTTTGGTGCACGCTTGCTGTGTTTTTAGTTATCAAAACACTACCTGTTAGACTCTGGAAGGGATCAGTAGATGACTTCTTTCCCTTTGTCCTTTCACTTCCCACCCAAGGAGCTGGTTGCAGAAAAGGAGAGGAATGGCTTGCTCACAGCGAAAATGCGAGAGCGCATCAACACGCTAGAAAAAGAGCACGGCACTTTTCAGAGTAAAATACACGTGAGCTACCAAGAATCTCAGCAGATGAAGATAAAGGTAAATGCTTTACCAAAACTGTTTGAGTTGATGATGTTCATGCACAAGCAGATCAGTCTTTGCTTTAGCCAGGGTGCAGCATTTGTTGTTTGCTCACACAGAAACTGGCTTTGTTAGTTACCGTGAGCCTTGAATGCAATGTGCTGGTGGTATTACACATCTGCATGAGGATGGGAAACTTTGTGGCAGTTTCCTGACTTAAAAAAAAGAATAGGTGTTCTCATGGGTGACTTTCGTCATCTTTTACAAAGACCAGCACTAGCTAGGCAGCCGCTCTCTGATCTAGCTGTTTTTCCTTCACGGTGTTCCACTTAAATGTTATTCAATTAAGGTGTAAAATCTAATTGAAAAACTCAGGAGAGTCATTTGCCAGCTGATAAATCTGATTTTTTTAAAATATATAGTGCAGAGTGACAGTATAGCATAATATACAAGAAATATTGCCTGGGAGAGCACTTTGCTGAAAATATTTGAAGAGCAGGTACTTGCACCAAGACCCTTGTTACTGTCTCCTGAAGTTGTGTTGTATTGGAGTGACCTCAGAAGAGTTTGCTTCATCAGATTAAAAAGTTTGACTTAACTTGACTGGTGTGTAGATTTGATTAGTGTTTGTTGTGTGGTGTGGGTTTGTTTTTTTTTTTTTTTTTTTTTTTTTTTTTCTTTCCCCCTGTGTAACTGTCACAGCATCAAGCCCGGTATGTGAACTTCCCAGCTCTAACGCTCAATCTTCAATCTCTGCATTTCAGAGTAGTGTCTCTGCAGTTTTGGAGCAGAGGCGACTTCCTTTGAACCTATACAGACAACTGCATAACGAGGGGGTCTTACTGCTGGCTGGGGAGGGTGAAGGAGGTGTGGGCAGACCGGTGGCTTTGCCAACGCTGCTGTCTCAGTCGAAGCTGGAGAAAGGATGCGCAGAGGAACCAGTGCTCTGGTTCTGCTCCCCCTGCTGATGTGCTGTAGCATTGCAGAGAAGCTGAAACTTGTCCAGGCTTCCAGTTATATGGGGCTTGTTCCCCTGCTTCTGTTTGGGTCTTGTTTATCTGTTGGCGTTAAAAACATAAAAAGGAAAACATGTCCCCAGCAAATGCGCAAGGACCAGCTTGTTACACGTGCTGGTGCCGAGCTGGAGACGGCTGCCCTACAAGGGACTGCTGTCTCCTGCTGTGGTTGTTACACAAACATTTGTTTGGGTATTTTATATACAAAATCCTCATTGGTGAGCAAGCCTTTTGATGAAAGTGGGTCTTGGAAATGGTGTCAGCCATATCCACAAACCAGCACTGGTAGAGGAAGAAAGTATCGTTGCTTAAGGAAAAAGAAAAGATGGGGACAGGCTGTTCAGTAGGGCCTGTTGTGATAGGACAAGGGGTAATGGGTTTAAATTAGAAGGAGGGAGGTTTAGATTAGATATTAGAAAAAAATTTTTTACAATGAGAGTTGTAGAGCACTGGAACAGGTTGCCCAGAGAGGTGGTGGACGCCCCATCCCTGGAAACGTTCAAGGCCAGGCTGG
>WHYT01017246.1:45879-62256 GCA_009806455.1 Tetrax tetrax
TCCCCAGCAAATGCGCAAGGACCAGCTTGTTACACGTGCTGGTGCCGAGCTGGAGACGGCTGCCCTACAAGGGACTGCTGTCTCCTGCTGTGGTTGTTACACAAACATTTGTTTGGGTATTTTATATACAAAATCCTCATTGGTGAGCAAGCCTTTTGATGAAAGTGGGTCTTGGAAATGGTGTCAGCCATATCCACAAACCAGCACTGGTAGAGGAAGAAAGTATCGTTGCTTGAGGACTTTCAAAGCAGGCTGTTGGGCTGTAAGACCAGCTATGCTGTGGTCTGAGTCAATATTTTCCTTTGAATCCTGTCTTTGATTTTTGTTTGCATTATCCTGTAGTAGCCTTGGGTTATTGGGACTTCTTTCTGCCTCCACTTTGGAACCATGTTGAAAATTCAATCAAAGCATATTATTGCCTAAATAAAGGATCTATTTCACAGTCTTGACTTCAGGATGCTAGATAAGGGCTAGCCTTTTGCAATTTACATGCTATAATCAGTGTATTGTTAGTTATTTTATACTTTTTCTGCTTTGTTTAAAGACTTTGCAAACTTCTAATGTTAATTCAGAGTGTATTTCTTTTATTTCCCTTTGGAAAAATAATATATTGATAAGTTGTTGACAAGTATCTAAAGTTGTATGAGTGAGCAATCAGTATCTTAAGTAACACTTGTGTACTGTTTTAAACAAACAAAAAAGCTTGCCTTGGTAAGTAGGTTGATACGCTGGTATAAAAGGAAACTGTGCTTTTATTCAAGTAAGAGGATCTGAGTTGCACAGTTTAAGAGTGAATGTGTGAGGTAGGAGGTAATGCTGCTGGTCTCCAGAAAATCCACTTATGTACTTATGGCAGTAGAAAAGATAACACAATAGTTTAAGTTGTTGGGTTTTTAATTGTTCCTTGGTTTAATCTTTTTTTTTCGGACTTGATGTTCTTTCCCCATCAGTTCCAGCAACTCCGTGAGCAGATGGAGGCAGAAATAAGCCACCTGAAGCAGGAAAATGGTATCCTGAGAGATGCTGTCAGTACTTCTACCAATCAAATGGAGAGCAAGTATGTTAGCAGCTACTCAGAGCAATGTGTGTGTTTTAAGCCTTCCCTGAAGAGTTGTTCTGGCTTCTGCTCCTTTTGTTTCCATCTCCTTGGCTGTCTCTGAATTTGTAGTTAAACTAGGAACGCAGTTCTTCTGGACTGGGGAGGTAGCTATTTGTATTTGCTTTGAACCAGGGCTTTCAAAATAGATTACTGTCTTCTATCAGTTTGCAGCCTGGGCTTTTAGAGAGTGGGTGCTGAGGCTTTCACAGAAAGAAGTGCAGAAGTGCTCAGCCACGTTTGGTGTTTTTTGGCAGGTATGTGTCCTTTCCCCTCTGGCTTTAGGAGAGGTGCTGGTGCTGGCCTCTTGGGAGGAAAAAAGCTCTAAAGTTGTAATTCAGTGTTGCAATAAGAAAAATATTGACACTCTGCAGTTAACAGTACTGCTGGAGTGGCACTTGGATTTATCTGCTGGTGTTGCAAATGTCTAGAGAAATAAAAAGGCATCTTAAGGTGTCATCTTGTGTGAGTTATGACTTAGGCTGCCCCCGAGCTGGCAGAGAGGAATGTATATATTGTGGTAACAGCGGGGGACGCTGGTAAGGTGCGTAGTCACGTGGGTGAATTGCTGCCAGGGGGCTTCTGCCTATAGAAAGCAAAACGGACTCTTTATGTGCTCTCAGATATTTGTTCCTGCTGGAGACTAAAACATCAAAACCGCTGTCAGGACTTGGAAAGGGCTCTGTATCTTCCTTTTCTGGCTACACTGTTCTTGCAGAGATGCTGCTTCTATATGGACCTTTCTGCTAGCAGCTTCTGCACACAGCAGTAGTGTGTTCCCCTCCTGCGCGTGTGTGTCCTCCTGGGGCAGGTTGATGTAACGATCACTCCGAGAAGGATCCTGGTACCCTGATTTTAGGTGTCCTGTTCGTAGAAATGAAGCACCGTTATCTCTTATCTCAAAAAGCCTTAATTCAGGCAAACTTAAGATAAAAATAAAATGCTTTTATTTTCTTAGACACCAAAGGGAGCCTTTTAAAATTCTTCTGATAGATCTTCTGTCACTAAGTGAGAATGTGCATCAGGTACCTTCGTAGGTTAATAGAGAAGTCAAGGCCAGGAGACAACAGATAGTCCGAAGAGATGCGTGCAGTTAGTCCAGGAGGAATAGTCTTGAGTAAGTCTAAGATCACTAATTCTTTATGGGAGGAGGAAAAGTATGTGGATTTCAATGTGGAACCTTTCCCTATGCTGAGCCTCTTTAGTTTGTATAAGCCTGTCCAAATTACGCCCATCAGCTTGCAAACGTTTTAAAGGAACTTGTGGGGTTTTGCTGACCTTTTGCTTCTGACTCTGTGGGGTGTAGCTGCTGTGCTGTGGTGATGGCCAAGAGTACTTGACCCTCATCCCTTTCCTAGGATGAAGCAGTATAGAAAAAAAAAATCCACCCAGTGCAGCCCTCTGGCTGCAAATGTAGGACTTGATGTTGATATTTGAGTAGCTGTTGTTACGGCCTATGCTTCTTGTGTTTTAAAAAAAGAAAATAAAAATATGCAGTGAAAACGTTTATTTTTAGGCAATCGGCTGAACTGAACAAACTGCGCCAGGATTACGCTAGGCTGATGAATGAGCTGGGAGAGAAGAGCAGCAAGCTACAACAAGAGGAGCTGCAGAAGAAGAACGCAGAGCAGGCAGTTGCTCAGCTAAAGGTGACTTGGGTTTTCTCTGCCTGTTGAGTTGGCTCAGGGCTTTACCCCAGCCAAGTTCGAAATCGGGCAGGATGTGAGGTGTGTGAGATTCGCTTTAGCTGTTTCCCTGGCCGCTACATGCTTTTCTTTAAATAATATGTTTAAATTTTTAAATAAGTATACTTTTTTAAGAGTTAAAATCTAAGTGGACTGGCTTCTGGATGCATTTTTTTTCTGTTTCTTTGGAAGAAGAGATCTCTCGTATAAATAATATTTTATTTATTTATTTTCCCAGAAGAGAAACTTAGTGTTTTTGAGTGAGAAAGCCAATCCAAAGCTCACTACTTTTTTCATATTTGCAATTAAGTCTTCGTTACCAGCAGTTCTCCCTGCCTCTAGCCCTTGCAGATGGAGAGCTGGTATCTAGAGTTGAGATGTGTTTTAATTACTAGATGCAGATTTACATAATGCATGGCTAGTCTGGCTTCTAGTGTTCATTCTGAACTTGCAGAGCAAAGATGCTACACTTCCATATTTCAGAAACTATTCTGTTAAGAGCTTGTAATGAAATCCTGTTCACAATTTGCCTTAAATTAAATTACTCTGGGAGGAGGATTACAGGGCACTCTGTCTCTCTGATGTGCCCTAATGGAAACAAGAAACAGTTTTACTTCATTGCCATATGTTTTGGGAATAGCACCGAAGAGATGCACTCTGAATGTTTCAAAAATAAATTAAAGGTTAAATTTCTTTTCATCAACTTTCTCTTCAATGTGAAGGTCCAGCAGCAGGAAGCAGAGAGAAGATGGGAAGAAATCCAGGCTTATCTCAGGAAAAGAACAGCAGAACACGAAGCAGCACAGCAAGGCATGTGTCACAAAATTCCCAAGTAACACAAAATAATGCTCACTGCAGTGATTTGGCTGTTGCCATTTGTAAAAAAGGGCATTATCAAGTAAATTGCTTAAATAAAGCTCAGATGAAGTCAGTAGTGCTTCAGCACCCTGGGGAAATAATATGTTGCGATACCAGTTAGTTTGAATGCTGATGAGAGAGCTGAACCTTGGCTGGCTGGAATGAGGATTCTAATCAGCCTCCCCGTTGACAGCGAAAATTATTTTCCCCAAAGTTAAATATTTTACTTCTGAATTAAAACACTCGCATTTCTGCTACAGATGTGCAGAACAAGCTTGTGGCCAAAGACAATGAAATCCAGAGCTTGCACAGTAAACTTACGGATACAATGGTGTCGAAACAGCAGCTGGAGCAGAGGATGTTGCAGTTGATGGAGGCTGAGCAAAAGAGAGCTACTGCGGAGGACTCCATGCAGATGCAGGTGCAGGTAGTACTGCTCAAGTATCTTAAAGTTTGATTTTTTCCTCCCACTTTGTGCCTATGGAAGTACAGCACTGTCCTTGAAATGCTGCTTTGGTAAAGTTTTCCCACTGGATAAAGAATGAGAACGGTGTGCCGTTCTGGCATCTGGCAGCTTAGGAAGTGAGACCTTGTGTGCGGTGATGAGGTCTGGGGCCATCTCAGACCTGAGAAGCACTGCGGGCAAGTCAGGAAAATGTGCTGACCCAGGCAGTTTCCCAAACTGTGAGATGACGCCATGGTCTGGGGAACACCCTGAAACAGCAGCTGTGTCCCTTTGATGTTTGTGTGAGCTCTTCTGGAGCAATCTCTGTTCTGGTACCAAGTGGTGACAGGCAGTGTGAATGTTGCTCTTGAGGGCTTCAGGGAAACTAAACGGCCTATGGTGGGGCGAGGAATATTTTTCGCTTGATGCAGAACAGGTTCTTATGCTTTCACTTAAACTGGTTGATCTTAGTGGGGAGAAAAAGAGCGTCTTTGAAAAGTGTCTGACACATAAATGCTAAACTGTTCTTACTAACGTAATCATGGCTAAGAGCTAATCCTAGCAGAAGTTGACTAGCTGCAGATCTCAGCCTGCTTTTCTTTCTGTGCTCTCTTACAAGGAGCTGATAGAGCAGAATGATGCTTTGAATGCTCAGCTTCAGAAGTTTCATTCGCAAATGGCAGCCCAGGTACAGCATGTTCTCAAACTTTCTGTCGTAGTCATCAATTGTGAACTTTCATTAAAAGTCAGACTTTATTTTTGTTTGTGTGGCTGGATATGAGATACATAATGCTGAAATCAAAGACTTGTTAGCATCCTGTTTTCTAATGTTTCTCAAACCACTTTAAAACTTAAGCTTCTGCTGTCCTTTTGGTGGAAAAAATCCTCTTGTTTCCTCCTGTAGTGGCTTTCATTTATAATTAAAGGGTAGAATACTTTTGAGTGTTGTGTTTTCTGTAGCTTTGCATGTGTACAATTCTGTCTTGTTGTTTGGTCTCTTTGCAGTTCTTCTGTGAACCACTTGATCATGCTTTTCCCTTGTGCATCAGGTTGAGAAGCAGTGTCTTGTGGTAGCTCCCATATAAAGCTGTTTGTTTGTTCCAGTGGTGATTTCTGAGCAGAAGAAAAAAAAACAAAAAACAAAAAAAAACCCAAACTGCCAAACCTGCACTGTTCCTATGCAGGTGTTGGTTCTTTAATCATGGACGTGCTTGATGTAGTCTGATTAAATTCAACATCAGACTGAAAATGTGTAATCTGTGTTTGCTGGAAGTGTTTTAACCAAACGTATGGGGAGAGTAGCGAAGGAAGACGCCCTCTGGAGTTAAAGCATCTTCATGACCTAGTCCTCTCATTCCAGTCCTTTAAAAGGACTTTGAAAATAAATCCCTAGGGAAATTTTACTTTTTAGCTCTGGGTTACACAGGAGGCCGTTGAAAGGAGGGATGTTTTCCTCATGTAGCTCCACTGGCCGTGAAAATGCAAAGCCAGTGTTACGTCATGGGCAGGGAGTGTGAAAATAGTGCTTTGGGGAAGCGAGGCTGGACTGGATGCTGCTCTGGACATCAGAGCTGGTGAAATGTTCATAAGGAGACCGTCTGGAATGGCTTTGTTGTTTTGTTGGGTTTTTTTTTTTTCCCCCTCTGATGCTGTTCTCTATGGTATGATCCAGCTAAGGCAGTATAGGAATTGCTATAGGGTCCCATGGGCACAAATTCTGCGAGATCCAGCATTCTGGGGAGGATAAGACTGGATGAGGAGAACCATGTATCTGAAGCACAAATGAACATCCAAGTTCTGCCACAGCTGCTGCCAAACTGGACGTAAAGCAGTCTGCAAAGGACCCTCGATGCCTTGATAACCAGCGTGATGCGTGTTTCCTGCCCCGTTGTGGTTGACCACGTAGGAATAGGCTTTTTCCAGGGAGGGGAAAAAGGCCACTTGCTGATTTTATGCTGCTGTTTCTGTTCCTAACACAAGTCCTGATGCACTGAGCAGGGTTTTCTTTGTTTGGGTTTGAGTGGCTTGTCAGCAGAGTGTCTCGTAAAGCACTTAATCCCTGGGAGACAAGCACTGGTGATCCCCGTGGCTTGTTTGAATCCGGTAAAGGACAAATAAGATGGTTCATTTTTTTTCCCTTCGTGTTGCCTTAGGCCAAAGGAGAAGGGACATTAGTATGTGCTGGTATTTCTTCAGTGTTCCTTAGCCAGGAAATAGCTGGAATGATCCTGTGCCAATTTAAAGTAACTAGACATTCTTCAGATGCTATTCCTGCCTCACTGTACACGATGATTCTTTGACTTGCTTTACTTTCAGCTGTTTTTTTCTGTTTTATTTTATTCTGCAGACCTCAGCTTCAGTCCTGGCAGAAGAACTACACAAAGTGTGAGCATTCATTTCCTGTGGTATTTGGGAGATGTTACTGGCTTTTAATTCATGCCGCCTTTTTATCACGCGCATGCAGTGTGTACGGGAGGGAACGGTGAAGGAGATATTGCTGTCCATGCTTTTTAACTTCTCACCATGAGATTGACTTGGGAGCTGGGAAACTGCTTCCTGCGGATTTCCCTTCTGTGTCTGGCCTCAGATTTGGAGTCTGTACGTGGCTCTATATGGTACACAGAAAGCAATATCTCCTTGTTTACCACTGCCTGTGTGCAGAGATCAGGGCAGCGTGCAGGAATGTGTGTGACTATGAGAACTATGAATATTTGAGTTGTATGGCTGTGCCAGCAGATTTTTCCCTTTGGGAGATGGGGTGGTGGTTGTGTTTCAGAGCTAGAGAAAGCCCCTTAAGTTTTTGGCAAGCAAAAAGCATTTAAAACAGATGGAAAAGCCTTTGGACTTAAAATGTGCTGTCAGCAGGATTTAGAGTAGAAGCTGGACTTAAGGGCCGGCATGTATTTTGTGTTCAGCGTGATGCTTTGTGTATCACTTTCATCCAAGACCTTTTAGTATTGATCATAATTTCTCGTTTGCACAGGATTGCAGAAAAGGACAAACAGATCAAGCAGATGGAGGACTCGTTAGGCAATGAACATGCCAACTTAACCAGCAAGGAGGAAGAGCTCAAGGTATAATAAAAGCATGTGTAAATGCCAGCTGATACAGGGAGAGGCTCGTTGCCTGCACGTACAAAATGAAGCCCACAAGGCTGCTGCCTTTGGGTCTAGAAACAGCTCTTTCAGCTGCACATCTACTGATTTTGCTCTTCTAGGCAAGGCCAATGCTTGGTGCTGGGAAGCTGTTGATAAGAAAGCTCGAGATTTTTCCTTGCTATTACCTCTAGAGTCCTTCAAAAAGTAACCTGAAATGCCTTGCACTAGAGAGTGAACTTACCTGAAATACTGTCTTTATGCGAAGTGCAAATAGATTTCTTTTTCTCCTTCTTCAGGTTTTACAGAATATGAACCTAACCCTGAAATCAGAAGTACAGAAGCTACAGGCTCTGACAAATGAACAGGTAAAATAATTGTTTCATTATGTATTTAATTTTACTCTTTTCCCACTGCCTATTCTGTCATAAATGCAAATGCAGATCCGTTAGCTTTAAGTGAGCTGTGCTTAAGCACGTTAAAGGTGTGAGCCAGGCAAATACGTGATTCCCTGGAGTTGTTCTAGCTGGTGGGAGTCTTGGATATCCAGTGAAGTCTTGGATATCCAAATTGCTGAAGCAGTTTGCTTGGTTGGTTTAGATTTGTAGGCATGCAGAGTGGAGGACTCTTCACAGGAGCGAACGCACCTGTCCTTGAATATGCACTCCTGGCATTTGTGTACAAGGGTCACAAGCATCCCTCTAAAAAACCCCAAAAGCACACAACCCCTCCTGCCTCACGACAGATATCTTTTTAGAACCAAACCAAATGCTGTCCCTCTGTAATGAACAGGCCACATAGCAGTAACAGAAGTGGAAACTAAGTGTTTAATTAGAGATAATCCTGGTTGTCAAAGGAATCTCTTCGAGATCTTCTTCCCTTTGCGTAATTGCATGCTTGTCTGGTATATATTGGTATTTTGAAAGTGCACGGAGACAAACTTATCCCTTTCCCTCTTGCTGGTGAGTCATGTGCTGAGAGGCCAAATGACTTGTTCTAGCTTTTTAATACTGTGGAATGAAGGGTTGATTGAATCATGTGATATATCCTAAGTCTGCGTTAATCCTCTTTATATCTAGGCTGCTGCTGCACATGAGCTGGAAAGGATGCAGAAAAGGTAAATAGCTCTGGGATTCGATAAACAACGCTTGTCAGTCCTCTGTGTTCTTTTGAGTTGATGCTTTTTGTAAGACTTGGATGAGGAAACGTATTTAACCGTTCTGCTGTGTCTCAGCATTCACGTCAAAGATGACAAAATAAGAACCCTTGAAGATCAGCTTCGAGAAGAGCTTGCTCAGATTTCAAATACAAAAGAAGAATTCAAGGTAAGACACAGAATAGCTATTCTTGTGCTTGTTTACAGTAGATTTTCCAGACTTTAGAGGTTGTGGAACAGTTCGTAGAACGGAATGTTGATTTGTAAAATAGAACTGACTTTTGGGTGTTAAGGTAAATTACAGTATTGTGTTTGTGAGGCAGGAGCGATGTGGGATGTCACAGTAATAGCAACAGACTATGCAGCAGAGTAAGAGACGGGGTAACACAAGTGAAGTGTGGTGTCTGCAGTTGTGAAGAGTGAGGTCTTGGAAATCTGGAAGAGGAGGCTGTTCAGTAAAAGCTATTGCTGTTTTCCTGCATTCCACCTCCTAATGTGACTTTCAAGGCCTTGGTGTGAGCCTTTGCTTGGATTATCATGTTGTCAGGTCTTTTATTTTTTATTTTTTTTTTCTGTCAAGGTAGGTGTAAAAATGCTTACCTTTTTCTCCTGCCACCTTCCAAATTGCTTCTCATAAGGCTGCAGCTAAATTGCCAGAGCTTTTAGTTCTGACATCTGGGGTCTGCAGAGCAAAGCTGGTACTTGTTTCTAGATGGCATGCACAGAAAGCAACTTAACCCTCCCTTGCCCTCTGCCACCTTAGGCTTTTCCTTCTGAACTTCAGCTGTTAGAAATAGACCTGCTTCCTGAAAAAGGTGATGGCTGCATCTTTTAAACTCCTTTAAAGCTCATACTGGGTACTGCTGCTCTTCTGATGTTTCTGGGGAGAGGTCGCTCGCTCTGAATCTCATAATATCAAGTTGGTAGGCTTGCTAGTGAGGAGCAGAGCAGGTGGATAGTGGTGGAGGTGGCATGCTTTTGTAGGGGAAGCTGTGCCTCGTGAGTTTCCTGGAGCTCTTTGAACGTGTTAGCGCGCAGAGCGTAAACTTGATTCATGTTTGAAGAGTGGCACTTTCAAAGAGGTTTTGATGAGAGTCCCTTGCAAGGCTGCATAGTTTCTCTGTGCTGTCAGAGAATAAGAGGGAAGAAGTTTACTCAATTAATAAAACAGGAGACAAAGTACAACTTCAGTTGATTTTTTTGTAATAAAGCTATCGACTGAATCTGCAGTGAAGTATGTGCTGGGTAATGAGTGCATAAACAGTCTGGAAGAGGGAGTGGGAAGAGGTAGCAGGCTTGAGTATGTTGGCAAGTCTCAAGTTAGTGACGCTGTCAGGGCTTTCAGTGCGGTGGAACGTTCTAAAATGGCAGGGGAAGTGGGGAAAATGAACACGAGGAGGAATAATCTGAACTTCCTTTAGCGTGATGGTTCTGTAGTACCTGTTACCCAGGAACAAGGCCTTAGAGGTGTTGAGGATGGTTTATGTGCTGAAATCAAGTCGGTGCTGAGTTATGGCAAAAATCATCTGGAGGCAGTTCTCGTGGTTCTTAGGAAGTGAGTAAAGAACTGAATGCAGATTGTCATCGTTGTCGTACGGTGGCAATCCATAGCGTGCTCTCGGCATGAGTATTGTGTGCCCTTGTAGTCTTTTCTTCTTCCTCTCTTTGATCCCAAACATAAGCCAGACCAGCTCTGCACTAAATGCTTCCATCTGAGGAAGTGCTGCTTTTTTTTCCCCGTGCATGTGAAAGAGGGAAAACCCAGGTTCAAACCAGAGCAATTCTTTTAATCCTCGCCGTTGCTGTCCCTTCCTGCTTGTGTTGTCCCTGTACGGCTTTGGATCTGAAGCACAGCTCACATGTCCTGCTTTTCACTTTCGTAAAGCACCAAGCAAGTCTTTTTAAAGACTTTGTAAAGCAAAAAGCAATAATGGAGGATGATTTTTAAAATACATGTGAGGATTTGAGACAGACAGCCTGTCTGTTAAGGGCTACCATGTCTGTTGTGTGGAGCAGCGATGCTGGAGAGGAGGCAAGGTCTGTGGTACAGCTGTTTTGTGGTTTTTTTGGTTTTTTTTTGTTTTGGTTTTTTTTTTTTGTTTTTGTTTTTGTTTTTTCGTTTTTTCCCCCGTTCTCCTCTTCCCAGCCTGCAGTCAGACCAAAGTGTGGGAGCTGTGCAAACCTGCTGCTGGACTGTCAATTCCTTGCTGTGCATCCTCAGTGTTAAGGCAGCTGAAAAGACCTAGAGAGGTGATCCTAGACCATTTGCTTGTGAGAGGCAGCTATCAAATCTTGACACCATGCTAACACTGCTTTTGGAGAAAAGTACAGTTTCTCTTGCCTCTGACACGTGGTACTGTCTGACTCTGCCAGAAAATAAAGATGGTAGCAGCTGAATTTCTCATGGGAACATAGGGATGAAAGTATTAATACAGAAAAGCAAGAAAGAAGGGGAAAGGATTCTTTGTAGTCTTGTAGCTTCCAAAGAACTCACTGTAATGACTTCTGTGCTATTTAATTACCTCATTGCCCTTACGAAAATCCTGTAGCTAGGGTTTGCAGTTCTGAACTGATACAACGTTGAAATTCCCTTCCAGGTTCTCAAGGATCAAAACGCGACTCTGCAAGCTGAAGTTCAGAAGCTGCAGACTCTCCTGTCTGAGCAGGTATAGGCAGTGTTTGCTGAGGTTGTATCAAATATCTTCTGTTCTTTTTGACTACTGAAGTTATTTTTTGGTGTGGGTTTTTTTTGCTTTTTTTTTTTTTCTTTCTTTCTTTCTAAAGCTGACCCTAGTCTGAGCTGGTTGATGTCAAAGCCTGTTGCTTTCTCGGCATTTTCTCTTGCATTGAGGGTTCAAGTAAAGCAGTTGTGACTGTCTGCTAGACCTAGTCAAAAGCGTCCAAACAAAATGTGCATTTCTTTTTTTCTTCCTCCCCTGAAGAATGCTAGCCTAACACAAGCAAAAACTTATTCTACAACCTCTCCTAGTTTTATCAGCAATCTTCTGGAATAAAAAAGCCCTATGAACAACCAGGGGAGAGGGCTCTTACTAGGCTGTGGAGAGACCAGAGTAAGATCTTTACCCTACTTGTTTTCTTCCATACTGGAACGAATTCTAACTAAAGAACAGACTCACAGAATGGGAAAACTACGTGCATTGTGATGTCTTTTGTCTCTTCTCTCCTATATTTTTGCCTGTGGCACACCTGCTGCAGCCAGTCTGACTGGTACTTGCAGAGGATGCCGTGTGTTCAAAGCTGTTGTGTTGTTCAGCCCCATCACCTTTGTGAGTGGTGCCTGGGAGAGCTTTTGTGTACACCCCTGACTTTGTACCATTGTGGAATGAGAGAACTTCCTGAAACACTGGAAAAAGACTTGCAGGACAGGAAACATGTTTCCTTTTCTGCATTGGTGTCTGCTAGGCAGTAGCTCCCTGTCTGGAGCGACTCCTTTTCTTTTGGCAGAGAACCAGATGTGCAGGCTTATTCCCCTGGGCCTGGCTGATTTGATGTCCTCTCTGAAAAAATGGGGCTGATTTTTCTTAGTAGTTGGCTTCTGCTTCTCTCACAACATGTTGTTGAGAAATCATGCTGAGTGAGCCTCAGGTGGAGCTTTTGGTTTCAATAAATGCTCAAAAGAGACAGATGTTTCAGGTATTGAGCTGCCTGCTATGGACTAGATGCTGCACAGTGCTTGGCATGTTTGACACTTCCTAGGATCACTGGGATCCTATATCCCACGGGATCTTGTTGTCAGAAATCCTGTAGTCAATCAGTGTAAAATCATAAATGTATTTGGGCTGAATCTGTACCTCCCCTGAAAGACTGACATCTTTCCAGCATCAATATTAGACACATGTATGAATAGAAAGTCCTCATGGCATTTTATTTTCCCTTCTGGATTAGAGTGGTAACTAAGGTTCTGGCTAAGTTGATACTCTCCAGTTATTTCTACTTTTAAAATCCTAAACCGTTATTGATCCAATTAATGATCGCCTTGTTATGTTTTTTTATAGGCAAACAAAGAATTGGTAGAGCAGATGGAAAGAAGGTAAGGAACTTCTTTTTCTTTTGAATCAGAGGCTAAAATAAAGATCCAGTTTTGATGGCAGCAGCGAAATGGCTGTCAAAGATTAACTCTTTTTCCTAATACTCACTTTTGATTTCTCAGCATGAGAGAGAGGGATGATAAAATCAAGACAGTTGAAGAGCTGCTTGAGGCAGGACTCATACAGGTGGCTAATAAAGAGGAGGAACTGAAGGTAAAAATCTCTCATATTATCTTTTTATCAGGAAGTAGAGATCAAGTGCTCTTCCACAAAGTGTATGTTTGAGTGCTCATCGTGCAGTCTGAGATCATTCCGTTTGAATAGGAAAAGCAGCTCAGGAAGACAAGGTTAAAACCTTTTTGGCAAGATAGACTAAGCGTGAGCATTGATGGTGTACAGTAAGTGCTTCTCTGCTTAGGCCTAATCTGCAAGAAACCTCTCTTTAGAAACCTCTCTTTAGCAAAGGGAGTTTTTACAAAACTTGGCAGTATGAGGCTCTTGCATCTCTTTGCTTAGTTCGCCATCTGAAGGGTTAGATGGATCATAAATCAGTGACACTTGTAGGGTGACGCTGAAGGTACTTCCTTCCTGTTCTGTCATAAAGAAGCTAATGATGAGAAATCTGAAAAGTCAGTACAAAAGCCCCGATCTGTTTTCAGCTGGGTTTTGCTGGAAGGCTATGTCCTGTTTACCTGGACATAGCCAAGACAATGCTCACGTACTTAATGTTCCTAAATTCCAGGTGCGTTGCTGGGACCCCTGTACTGGGAAGGGGGTTGCACGTTAGCAAACTGTCCCATTACTAAACAGCCAAAGATGTGAGCACATCACCTTGGTGTTTCCAGGGACTCTACCTTCCTCTAGACAAAGTCCACTCTGAGTTGTCTGTAATGAATAATTAGTCCACTGAATATTTGGCTCCAACTGCTACAGAGGGGTTCTCTTTCAGACTTTCAAAGTCTTTCACTAGTTCTGAAATAAATTACTTTTCCATCAAGCTTAACACTTTTTCCCCAATAAATGAGTCTTTCATTATCTGTGTGTCTGCTTTCAAAGGCGCTGCGAACGGAAAATTCATCCTTGAGAAAGGAACTTCAAAGTCTGCAAATTCAGCAATCAGAGCAGGTAGTACTTTTCATCTGAAACTTTTGTTACACCTAAACTAAATCTAAAAGAATCTTGCTGTGGTTGCAAAAGTCAAGGGAAAAAGGTGAAGACATCTTTGAAGCCTGTTGGCAAAGCATCCTGTTTTCTTCCAGTGTTGGTCTGGAAGCTGAGACTTCTGTCAAATACTTCCTTTGCATAAGTGTCAGAAATGCAGCAGATGTAAAGGTTCCAGTTCAGCAGCCGTTCTGGGTTGGTTGGAGTTTGCCGCGTACTGAACTGGCTGTGGGTTGCTTTTTTCCAGAAGTTTAGTGCAGCAAGCTGGCTAAACTCGCACCGCATCAGCCTTCTTCTGCATATTTGAGCTTTCTAATGTTAATCCACACATTTTGATGTGCACTCCGTGCCGATTTGGAAGTGCCTTTCCTTGACATCCAGCTCTGCTTGGACAGCTCAGGAGACCGCTTAGTTTCTAGAAAATCATTTACGGGAGAGGAGAAGCACAATAACTGTGGAGAGGTGTACAGCAGTGCCAGTATGAAAAGGTTAGCTGATCAGATGCTGGTCCAGAACCTCAGCCTCTCCTGGTAGAGATGGGGAGGGTTGGCTTTTGTTTTCCTGGAACTTGTAGCAGACCTGGTACTGTTGGTTAGCCAGGAACTGGAGACCAACAGCTAATTTTCTCAGGAGCAGCCAGATAGATAAAATCATTAGACTGCTGCATAGTTTACCCAGTGCCAAAGAGATCTCTACTCCCTGCCCCTCAACATTTGCAGGTTTTTTTTCTCTCTTCTGTTTTTTCTAAGTTGAAGCTGTATTTTGAACAGGTTTCCTTCCAATCACTGGTGGAAGAACTCCAGAAAGTGTAAGTGACTGCACAGATTTCACTTTTCATTGTTACTTCTGTCTGTCTTTATTCTGTGACTACAACTGTTTTACTTCCCTGAAATGATTGGCTTTTAACTGGGTGAAGCGTGTGTGTGTGGCAGGAAGCAGCATCACTTTGGAAACATGTCAAGTCAGATCAATACATTTTTGAAAATCCAGTTGTTTCTCTGCTAAGCAATTAACTTCATAAGCCTGAGTTTAACTAGATGAGGAACTGCGCTGAATTGTCAGATAATTATTTTCCTTCAGCAGGCACTCTGAAAGGAGTGAGCTTGTTTGCTCTGTGTGT
This sequence comes from Tetrax tetrax, assembly GCA_009806455.1. NCBI lineage: Eukaryota > Metazoa > Chordata > Aves > Otidiformes > Otididae > Tetrax > Tetrax tetrax. The sequence continues at coordinate 60,545 of WHYT01017246.1, forward strand.
GTGTATTTGAAGTTGATAAATTCTTTGCTGGAACGCTCAGTGAAAGCTGAAGTTAAGTTTGTGTCATTCCAGGGACTATTGATACCTGAATTTGCATTTTTAGACAGTAATAGTGTCTATTTAGTTTGAGAACTACGGGTTATATAAAGCTATTATTCCTCCTGTTTGTTTCTCCTGCTTGTTCTGTCTGGATTTGGGATTGCAGTGAGAGATGGCACCTGCAGTAGTGGAGGGAGTCCCACTGTGGGTCCCAGAGGCTGATGTGATGTGATAGAACCAAAGCTTGCGTGTTTGCTGAGCTAGCGCCTTTGTTCAGCCAGCTAACGTTGTTCCTCTGCTCTTTTCAAGAATCCATGAGAAAGATGGAAAAATAAAATCAGTGGAAGAACTCCTACAAGCTGAAATTCTTAAAGTAGCGAACAAGGAGAAGACGGTTCAGGTATCTGTGCAATACCTACCTTCCTTTCTGTGTCTGTGCCACTGACTACCATTTATTTGTTACCGCATGGCGTTCTATAGTGATGAATTTGTAGCATCCATTTTTGTGGCGTTTCTGTGTTTCCATTGTCCAATCCTGTCTGTTTTGTCATTGAAAAGGCTTTGACACAGGAAATAGAGGCTCTGAAAGAAGAAGTAGGAAATTCCCAGCTTGAGATGGAAAAACAGGTAAAATACCTTAGTGCCAGAAGTGTGAAACGGCCTTGCCTTGGATGCGCTGCTCACGCATTTCTGTTGTAGTGTGTTTTCTTTCACTGGTGAATGTTACTGGGTGAGGAAACTTTTTAATGGTAGAGCTGCACTGTTCTTGGATATAAAGCCATAAACATGTAGTAGAATTACTGCTATCCTTCAGAAACCACATTCCTCTGGATGCCTGAGCTTTTTGGACTTTTAATATGAAATTTGGCAAGGATTAACTATAACTTAAAGCATTGTAGGGTTAGCTCTGGCTGGGCATATTGCATAGTATTCCTGTAGTAAACACAAAACCCCAAGACATCCTTTGAGGCTGGCACCTCAGAAATCTCAAATGCTGAAGGTGCTTCTCCTTTTGTTGGCCTTCCTGTGTTGCTATAACAATACTACTGGCCCAAATAGTATCTGGTTTCCAGGTAAACCTAAGACTGTTTTCTTTCCAGTGTCCAAAGAAAGCCTGTCTTGGCAGAGTAAGTTTTACTCTAGCTATCAGGAATGCAGAAATGGAGGAGTATTGGCTTTTTGGCATGCTTGCTGTCTAGCATCCGAAACAACGGGAACCCGCGTTTCCTTAGGGAGCCCGTTCTGCAGGCAGCTTAATCCATCGTGCTGTCAGGAAGTTTGCTTGCTTGTTTGTGTGGGTTGTGGTTTTTTGGTTTTTTTTTTTTGGTCTGCACTTTTTTTTCAGTCTTTCTAGCTACGTTCCATCATGTCACCCCCTTTTCTTTTTTCCTTAGCGTTAAAGTTTTGTCCTTTTTAGGCAAAGCTTCATATAATGTGTTTCCGTCTTGGGCTTTTCCTCCAAGGCAAATGCCCAGGAACTGGAGGAATTATTTGTGTGTTTTTCCTTCCCTGGAGCTGACACAGAGCCCAGAACAAAAGGCAGTTTAGAGTTGCTGTCTCTGGAAAGCTGCACATGAGGGATGCTGGCTCCAAAAGTGGGGAGTGGGGTATATGCAGCTCTTGGTATCCTACAAGCAAAACAGAGTTGGTTGGTGGTGTGGGGTGGTTTTTTT
>WHYT01017246.1:62276-84228 GCA_009806455.1 Tetrax tetrax
TTTGTTTGGTTGTTTTGGGTTTTTTTTTTTTTTTTTTTTTTTTTTTTTTTTTTTTTTTTTTCTTTTCTTGGGAATGTGGAAACTCCTGCTGTGTTGTGGGAGAGAACTAAGCTGTTTGGACAGCCAGTATCTACACAGATGGCCACTGTCAGGCTTTTGTATGAAATTCAAAGGGAATATTCCCACTAAATCTTGTTTCTTCAATCCACATTCAGCCTTAGAATGGGAATTTAAGGGAATGCTGACATTGCAGAGAGCAACTAAAAAAGCCCTGCCTTGTGCAAAGGTCTAAATGACCAGGGTTGGTAGCCCTGATTTGAGCTGCAGTTGCCAGTGAGATGGCTCCCATCAGTGACCGCTTCTTCCTTTGTCTCTCGTGGTGGAAGGATGCTCCAGTGGGTCTGCTTGTGTTCCCAGTTGCACTGTTTTCTTTTCTGCTCTGGAAGTCACGTTTTAAATGTGGAGAAAGTAAATAGTGGAGACAGTTGGCTTCTCGTAATTTATTTTCCCACCAAAAAAAGCATGTTTCTGCTTGTGTAACTGTAACAGATAGTGATTTTAGTAGTGTCTAATGACTTTTTCTCCCCTGTATTTCTCCCTAGAACAGTTTATAACGTTTATGTCTCTCTTCCATGTGCATTGAACTGAAGTACTGATTGTTTTCTTTAGGTGTCGATTACATCACAAATCAAAGAACTTCAAACTCTGTAAGTAGAGTTGATCTGCCGTGTGCGCCCCTTGCTTCTTAGCTCCAGTCTAAGTTAAAATAAAATGTTCTTCCTGGTGTCTGTGCTTGGTATGAATGGAAGGACTTAGACAAGGTGCTATGGCAAACTTATTTTGGTAATATCTGTGCTGTAGCTGGGTGGAGAAGTGAGAATTGAGGCCTCATGGTCATCAGTCCCTTCTGTCCCCAACTGGGGAGGAGGGAGAAAGTATTTTTAGATGAGGAGAGCACACGTGTGTGAAATCCCTGCAATGTATGTTGGTGCAGAATTTGTCAGCTTTCACTTAATGAGCAGTACCATTGATCAAGGGCGTCTCCTGCTAACCCAGACTGACGTGAAGTGTTCACACATTGATTTGTAGCAGATGAATTGTGTTTGTGCCTTTGATCACATAGACTGCTTTTGTTTGTTACGTGCTGCAAAGCGTAGGATGTCTTCGGGTGGGGTTTTTTCAGATAGATAAAAGAGCAAGGGTTTATGCTGTGTGTCCGTGTGTTTAATGGTGCAGGTTGAAGGGGAAGGAAAAGCAGGTGAAAACCATGGAAACCTTATTGGAAGAGAAGGAGAAAGAGATTGTTAAGAAAGGAGAATGGCTGCAGGTAAGCTTCTTTGGTATTCTAAAGGGAAATATGTTCTGCTGCAGTATTTCTGGCTGTGGAAAAGTTATGCTTACACTTCTAAACTTGCTTTTTTTTTTTCCCCCTGAAGGATCAGAAAGATACAATTACACAATTAACCAGAAAAGTTGAGGACTTAGAACAACAGAACCTGCAACATCTCCAACAGGTATGGCTTGCAGAGTGGATGTGATCTGGGAGTGTTGCTCAGTTGAACTGGAAGATATTGTTTTTGTCCTCTGTCTCTCACAAAGAGACCTACAGAGCTATTTTAAATCCAGCTTGACTAAACGGGTAGTCTACGGTGTAAAGAGCCCACTAGTTCAACTGCGTTAATCCAAAGCAGGTTTTACACAGATAACAAGTTCTGAGAGCTTTTCTTTAACTTGGATGGCACTGTCCTTAATGAATCGCTTTAGTGTTCTGAAAACTTGGAAGCTCCTAGGCAGAGTCATGGCTGTGTCCTGAGTACCTCCTTGGCACACTGAAGTAGCATCTCTGTAATGCTATGGTCTGGAAACTCTGTACTGAAAGCAGCAGCTCCTCTTGAAGCGGTCAGGCTTTGCTGTCCTTCCTTCCTGCCTTTACCTGGGGCAGGAGCTGCAACTGGTCAGAATATTTTGGCTTTTGATTTCCTGCACTGGACTTGAGAAGAGGCAACTGGACATCCTTGAAGCTGGGTGTTACTTAATGGAAGAACTTTTCCAGTAAGGCCATATTCTAGCTCAGTGTGGAGTTTTGTTGACGATAAAGGGGAGAAATTGAGTTGCACACTTGTTTTGGGTGGATGTCTAGACAGGCAGTTATCCCAGGGGAAAGGTGGAATGGAGAGAAGTTGGCTAGTGTGAAGTTTGAACTGCTTGGTCTAAGCTGTGCTTCTAAAATCTGTTATCTGTTTGGATATTCTTGGAGCAATATGTGATGCAAAATTTCTGGTATTTCTTTGGCAAGTACCTTGTAAGCTCTGTGGTACCCCTGCTAATGCAAAGAGTTGCTGATAATTTGAAAGCTTAACTGTGCCATTAGAATGAGGTTGGGAATTACTTTGTTTTTCAGGTAGCTGCTGCATCCCAAGTCCAGAACCTGGAGAGCCTGTGAGTATGCTTCATAGCAGTTTCTCAAGTGCCTGCTGATAATATGCATTCAGTGCTGACATTTATCTTAAATTGGAATGTAGGAATTGGTTTCAAGAATTTTACGGGCTTTGCTAAAATAAGCTATTAGTGCCGACGGACGTACACCAGCCAGCCAGTCTAGCGTTCCTGCCTGATGTCGTAGGGCTCTACTAACTAGTGAAACTGCTGCTGCTTCTTGTGTCTAGTGATAATTTCTCCTTCTGTTTAGCGTGTTTAAAAAAGCATGGATTTAAGTGCCTGTGGCTGAGTCGGTAAAAGCAATGAATGGATATGGTTTGCCATTTTCAGTCTGAGATGCAATAGCCAATTCTCCAGCTCCTGTTTTATGGAGAAACGCTGCCAGACTTTCCTCTGTTTTGATTCTGCTTTGTCTGGCTGCTCTAAGTCAGAGAAAGATTGTATGAGACAGTGCCAAAAAGGGCTCTGTCTTCAATGCAGCTCTTGTAATGTGCTGCCCTCCCAGCGGGGCTCCTGTATAACCAGTACACGGTACCAAAGGCAGCCCCACCTTTGGGAGATGCTTCCTGGCCCCGTCAGAGCCAGCTGGCTTGCGGGATTTGCTCAGCTGGTCAATGGCTTCTCTCCCACTTCGGCTCTGAGTGGTGTTGAGATCAGCTATGACTAAATGTTTGACATGTGAAATGACTAGCTTGCTTCAGGCCAGTTCTTAGCAGGTGAGTGTTTGCAATACACGTTGTTGCAGCTGGCGTGTATTTTTGTTAGCTTTCTTGGTTTGGAGCCATAGTGCAATGATTTCTTCTCCATGTGTGTGTGCTCTCCTTCTGGCTGATTATTCTATCAAGCATAGAAAATATGTTTATCTTCTGCTGTTGAAAACTGTCCCAGCTAGAGTGTCTGTCCCTTTTTAGCATGAATTTTTACTTTAACCCTCTTTTCTTGCTTTCTAAACTATGTCTGCAGATTGAAAGAGGAAGAAGAACAAATGAAGAAGTTGAAAGCTGTAGTGGAAGAAAAAGAGAGAGAAATTGCAAGCCAAGTAAAACAGTTGCAGGTGAAGTTTTAATAGAAGAGTTTTGTGCTGTAGGGAGTGTATGTATTATGATTGTATGTCCGTATGTATACGTGTATATATATTGCCTCTTTTCTTTCAACAGGATGTGCAAAAGGAAAACGAATCTTTTAAAGTTCAAATTCAAGAATTAAAGCAGGAGAACTGCAAACAGGTACAGCTTCTAATTGCAGCGTTACTGAGCGAAGCCAAAGGGTGGTAGCTTGTGTGGATGGCATGGAAAACCAGTAGCTGTACTGACCATGCAAATCCAGGGACAGCTTCAGGGTGGAATTGCACAAAGACAGCTTTTCTGGCTGTGGCCTATCTGTTCAGCCTTCTGCTCTTTCTTACGCCTGCTGTGTTCTTGCCTGGCTTTCCACCCCTGTCTTTACACGCTGTATCACAGCCAGGGTTGTTCTGGCGAAGGAGGCTGGCCAGGGCTCCCTCGAAGGCCGAGAGCGCAGCGGTTTCGTGTTGCGGCAGTGCCTGGTTAATGAGGCAGATCGCATCACTCGTTACTGCTGATCTGCTCCTAATGAGTTTCTGATCTGTTTGTAGGCATCTCTGGCTGTCCAAAGCGAGGAGCTTCTGCAAGTGTGAGTACTGCTAAAAGTTGAATGCAGTAGATAAGAGCTTCATTTCACTTTTTGCTCAGGAAATCTAAAAGATGAAATAAATGCCAAATGTACAATATTAGTGTGTGAGAAGTGGCCAGTAAAAAAACCCACTTTACTATCTAATAGAACTTCAACAGAGAGATTCTGTTCACGCAAATAAACCTCAGCTGCAGTCTCCTGCAGACAGTGCTTTCAGTACGTTGTGCCCACAATGCAAGCAAGCCGTGATTGATTTAATTTTAAATGCATGCCAGCTCAGCTCTGTGTCTGAAGAGTTAAATGTTGGTGTTTCAAGCAGAAGTGACAGGCTTTTTTACTGGAACTTCAACGTAGTTGACGGTTGTTGTTCACATTATAAAATCATCTGGTAGAAATCTTTTCCCAGGGGAAATCTCAAGGGTAAAAGTGTGATATAATGTAGAGCTGAAGTGCAGTAAAGAACTGTGTGGAAGCTAATGCCACACCAGCTTATACTGTGCTACACAAATTGCCACTGTCATGCTTTTTTGGCTGGCTGACTTATTTTTCTTTTAAGTTAAATGACTTCTAAGTTGTGGACTAGGTGCTTGAAAAAGAATGCTCTTATCCAGCACGCAGTACCTGTTCTGTAGCATTGTACTAGCGTGGGCTGGCTGACTTATCCTTGTCTACGGCGCTGCCTTTCTGTGGCCTTGAGAAATGTCTGCAGATGCCTGTTGTAGGCAAACAACAGCTTTACAATGGGCTTTGCTCTGGCAGCCCGCCGTTCACAGAGCAGGAGGAATCGACTGGTACTGCCAAGTCAGTGAGAGCAGCTTTTCAAAGTGTGTGTGTGTTGCTGGAAGGGAAGGCAAGTTGGCGTAGTGTGCTTCACTTGAAATTTCTTAAATGCCTCCTGACTTGTTTGTGATTCTTTTTGCTAATTCAGGGTTGCAGGAAAAGAGAAGGAAATCGCCAGTCTGCAAAATGAGCTCACCTCTCAGAGGAATGCTTTAGAGCAACAAAGGAAAAAGAACAACGTAAGGATATTCTTCCCTCACCCCTCAAAAAAAAACCAACAAAAAACCAACCCAAATCTCAAAGAACAATCAAACCTGTGTGCCCAGCATTTTTTGATGCCTAGGCCATTCTGCTAAGAAAATGTTTGACAGTTGTCTGCTGTATTGTGTCCTCTGGACTCCTCCCTCTTTTCTTGGGAGTGACTAAGCATACCTTACTCTGGTGCTCCAAGTTTTGTCAGCTCTTTGAGTTGATGATGGGAGAAGACTTGCTTGCGGGACACATTGCGCAGCAAGTTCTCAGACTTGGACTCAAGCCTTGTTAGCCCCGTTCAAAAACGTGTCCTCTGCCAAGGGAAGAAGAGGGTGTTTGGGGAGGCAAGGTGGGAGGATGAAGGGGCCCTGTGCTCTGGTTGAGGTCTGGTCCTTGTGTGTGGACACAGGAGGGTTCATTACCTTCAGGGCTCTCAGATCTGACTCTTCCCATTCCTAAGGGTGACTAATCCTGGTCTTCTGAAAGTGGTGAAGGGCAATGAGCCTTCCTTTACAGCAGCTGCTGATGGTGTGTTATGGGTTGTTTGTGGGTGGAAGTAAAGATTGTATCTTGTATCACAGAGCTGTGAAGTTACCTCCTTGTGATACATTACCTGTGCAGGGCAAGAGAATGGTGTCTTTTAAATTATATGGAAGAAAGTTCTTAAAATACAGGGTTTTTAACTCTCCTAGCTCTCCTTGATAGCCTGTAAGGGCTATTGCCTGAATACCATGCAGTAAGCTTTATTGAGTAAAAGTGGGGCAATGTAAGGGAAGATGCATAAAGGAAATATTCATAACGTGAGCTTTTGAGTAAGTACTGTATCTTAACAGCTGAAATAAAGTAGTGGGAAAGTGGATGAGTATTCTCGGAAGACAGATGAACTGGAAAGGTAGAACATATGTGTGCTTGTTTCCTGGGGAATTACAAGGTCTGAGTACCCTTTGTGGTGCAGGCAGAAATCTGGCTGCTGCTAAAGGCAGAGCATGCGTGTAGGTCCCACCTTTCCACATTGCAATTTTATCCAATCTTGTTTTTCTGTCCCGGGAAACAGCCCTTAGCATAGCAGGCAAACGGAAGTGGTAAAGTAAAACTAATGTAGGTACGTGCTAGGATTTGGATGCCACGTTGCGTGGTGAATTAAAGAAAAATAGCATACAGCATTTCCAAAATAGCCCTTTGCTAAAGCAGATTGCCCTGAGGGCTAGAAAAGAAAAATATTAAAAAAAAAAAAAAGTCCTGGGTACCATAATCTCCTCCACACAAGGCCCACCATCCCTCCTGGATAAGAGCTCTTATAAGAGCTCTCAGCCTTGTAACTGAGCTTGCACGTTGACGTCTTGTGGAGTACACGTTTGATGACCTCGCCAAGAAAGATGCAGGAGCGCAGCACGGCACGGCGGTGTTTCCATGCGGATCTGGGGTGTGCTTGCCACTGGTGAAATCCCAAAAGCTCCCAGGAGGGCACTGGTGAGCAAACCAGTTTTCTTTGGGCGCAGTGGAGAGACCTGCGTGGGTGTCAAACAAGGTCTTGAGTTTTGTGTTTCTAAAATCAACCCTGGTGTAGTAGGTTTGGGCTGAGGCGCAAGGATCTGCACAGCTGGATCTGGTTGCAAGATCAGGGGCATAAATGTGTGCACCTCCATGTGTACTGGGGTCCATGCTGGGTTCTGCAACGCGACATGCCTAACCCTCTGTTGTGTAATCTGTGGTTTTGGTGTCTGTGTTCCTCACTACTTTTGAAAACTTCCCTCTTTCTTCTTACAAGTGCAGTCAAAGTGTGGGGTCGCTGTAGCCATACGCTCTGCAGTAACACTTGGATCAGTTTTGGATACGGGGACAGGTTGGGCAGAAATTGGCATATTTTGTTCCCCTCCCTTTTATTGAAACTCGTTGAACATCACACTTTTTTGCTAGTGTATGTCCTCTTACCTGGCCAAATCATCTTGCAGTTACCAGCATTTAAATGCAAATGGTGGAATGTAATGCAAAAATAGATCTCTAAAGTAAAAGCAGAAACAGTTTGAATATTGGCTGAACTGAAATCATTCTTTCTAAAAATGATTAGGAGCTTCGGAAGAAAAACTGGAAAGCCATGGAAGCATTGGCATCAACTGAAAAATTGCTGCAGGACAAAGTGAACAAGACTGCCAAGGTTGTAATGTTAACTGCTAGAAACGATGCGTTAAGCTAGAAGCAGATCTGCAGCTGGTTCTTTTAAGTGAAACGGAGGCATTTAACTTTTACTGCAATTTAAATAGTCTGTTCTGAGTGATCATTCATATACTCTCACCTCTGCTTCTTCCTGTTGTCTTTTAGATTTCTTTTATGGCTTTTTTTTATCTTTAATTTGTGGGCATGCTGATTTTTTTTATTTCTGTTTGTATAATTGTTAGAGCTGTTGTGAATTTTTTTTTTTTTTTTTCTTTGTGGGGAGCTCTAAAATAACTGTGCTGGTGAGCAACCTGCTTTCATCTACTGGGCTTTTGCTGTGCTTGAAGAAATTTATTGGACCCGTGAAGAGCTAGGACTGAATTATTATTTAAAAACCTGAGAACTTCTCAGGAAAACGGTGTCACCGCAGCTGTGAATTTCCTCCTTGGAAGCATATGAAGCTCGACAGGCCCCGTCAGAGGCAACGCTCAAAATTGCACAGAGTGTGCATTGCCCTGAGAGGAGCTTGCGTTTGCTACAAGCCTGATTCGGTGGTGTCACTATGCAGAACTCCAAAAACCCACCGAAATAACTCTAAAAACACAAGTCACGTAGCTAGAAGCAGAGGAGCTCTGGTTTGGGATTGTGTGTCTGTGTTTGGGAGCTGTCTCCGCTCTTTGCTCGGCCACGCGTCTGGGGAAGTTGTGTACCTGCTTTTGCCGCGTGCTAGCACCTGCCTGCTTTCTCTTGCAGTCAGAAGGCTTCATCAAACAGCCATTTGCCACTTAGTGGTTCCTAAATTGCTGAAAACTAACACACTTAGCACAACTTCACAACCTAATGTCTCCTGTCTGTTTCTGTCTCTGAATCTCACCGTACGAATGCCGCCGATCTCTTGCAGCAGAGGAGCTCAGAGCATCAGTGACGCTGATGTCAAAGAAAAAAAAACCAAACCCAGATACGAGTGAAGGATTTTTTTCCTGCCTTCTTTTAAACTTAAATGGGAGCCTGAGCGTCATGTGGCTAAATTAAACCAACCTGCCACAAGCACAGCAAGCAAATATCCTGTGCCTGGTCTGCTTTTAGTGTTAAATAAATGGAACGATGGATCTGTGGGGCCTTTGGCTCTGTATATTTGTATTTGAAGAGCAATGACAAAGAAAACCTGGAGATTGTCACACAGCTCTAACAATTATTTTCCATTGCATCCGAGCTTGGGGAAGGAGGATGTGAGGGTCTCCCTCTTGAGTAACTAAAAATAATACTTAGAAGATACAGTATTGCTTTCTTGGCCTGGTTCAAATGTGCATTAACACAAAGTTTCCTTTTGACTTTAGTTCAGTGGTTTTGGTGTGGTGATATTAATTTATGGTGATTTTATTTTTTTTTTTTTTTTTTTTTTTTTTTTTTTAAAAAAAAAAAAGTTATCTTGGTTTCTTTCTACTGCCCCAACATCTGTTTCATATGCCTGTGTTATCTTATGTCTAGCTGAGATAGAAAATTTTCAGGGGCAGATAAGGTTTGCTGCCTGTCTGCTCGCTGTCTGGCACGGTGGGGATCCGTATCTTCCCCGGCTGCTGCACAGATAACGGCTGGCTCCCCTTTTTAGAGGGGCTGTGCCACCTCAGTGGCAGTTAATACAGTTCAGGAGGGTTTGTTTTATTCCAAAATACCTTTTGAAGATCACTGATTTCTAATTCTCAGTGGCTTTCAGTTGTTTGTGAGGGAAGTACATTTGTATGGTTTAGGTTGTGTGAGTGATGTGAAGTGAGGCTAGGAAAATGGGATCTGTGTTTCATTTGTAATGTCTAGAGGTTCTGAATAGTCATATTTGAAATTATTCTTAAATGTGCTAAAGTTAGTCTCCTGATGAGCTAGAAATAGTTTTTAAAAAGACTGATTTTGTAAGGTTATAAAGCAATCTTCCTAATAAGGTCCCTGGAATTACATAGCAAGAATCTGCTTTAACTGCTCAGGGATTTTGGGAAGGATTCCCTTAAGTCTTCGCATACTTCTTGTAGAGCCCTGACACTTGCAGAGAGCCCTCTGTCACCCAGTTGTATTTCAGTGCTTACAAGCCCCCGTGAGCTGTGTGTGTCTCGTAACCTCGTGCTCCTGCACTGCTGACCGTCAGCTCGGCTCGGCTGCGTGTGGTACTAACGGAACAACTGCTGAGCGGTAGCTCCAGGGAATTGGGGGATTGAAACACTGCTCTGTAAGCCTGCAGTTGGGAGGCAAATGTCATGAAGAGAGATTTATTGAGGTTATTCTCAGCTTTAACCGAATGTGTTTCCCAACAGAGTCATAGTGAATGGATATGTGGGTTTGAGAAGATGGCTAAAGAATACTTGAGAGAGGCTTCAGGATCTGAAGACGTCAAGGTAGGCACGCGCAAATGGTGGACAACTTCCTTGCGTATGGCGTAGCGTATTTTTCCAGTATGAGTCTTGCAAATTGTGCTCTGGATTGTGAAGTTCAGCTTGGCAAACAGATGACAAGAAAACAGTCTGATAGATATTTGCATCGCGGAAATCAGAATTGTGTCTGCATCTTCGAAAAGCACCTTGTGGGGCTGTGAAAATGTTCATGAAATTCAAAATCCCTGTTCCCGTTTCGAAGTAATTGTGGCTTTTTTTAGGTGACTCAGAGTTACTGCAGTAACTTGTGTAAAGTTTGTGATTGAATTTTGGGAGTTGTAGGTGAACATAGCGCTTGCTGTTTTCTACACGTGGGTTGGAAAGACAGAGCTGCCAATGTGAATGATACCAGCTTGCTTTTTGAAATAAGATGAAGAATAGAATTCCAATTCGTCAGCTGAGACATGACTCTTCTGGTCCCTTTTCTCCTTTGCCAGGCTATGGAGCAGAAGTTGAAGGAGGCTGAGGAAACGCACCTACTGCTGCAACTGGAGTGTGAGAAATACAAATCGGTTCTAGCGGAGACGGTAAGCAGGGCGCGTGGTCACGTGTGCCTTGTGATGTTGCAAGCTGTTTTTCTTCTGCTGTAAGCTTTCAAACTCCTCTCTCTTCATAGGAGGGGATTTTACAAAGGCTACAGAGGAGTGTGGAAGAAGAAGAAAGCAAATGGAAGATAAAAGTTGAGGAATCACAGAAGGAGCTTAAACAGGTATTTCTGAAGAGCCACTTTTTGCGGCAGCCAGGCGGTTTCTGCTTGAAGTCGCAGAGGGTGTTGGAGCGCTGTGAAGGCAGGTGTAGAACAGCCCTGGCTGCCTGGTTTGATGTCTGTGACCAGTAGATGAAAAAGGTGAAGTCTGGAACCAGTATAATAGGAATGATTCCTCCTTATAACATTAGGATTTTTGGTGCTCTGATACTTACTTCTGTGCTAAGAGTGATTTTTATTTTTTTGAGGAGCATACTTCCATTTAAAAAACTAAGAAATGGGTGAATTGTTGTGTTTAGATTTGTGTGGCTGTTCCTCTTGCCATCTTTAGAGAAGCAAGAACAAGTGAGCAGCTCAGGTGTAAGGTCTTCGAACATTATGACAAGTCTGTGTCACAGTCTTTTGCAGGTGATGCAGGAGGCAGCCAAATAGCATGTGGTAATATTAATGCTGACAGGTTAGGAAGCCAAAGATCAAGGAATGTACATGTATCCAATTAATATGCCTGGGAATATATATTTTTCTGATGCTGGCAACTCAGACTGTATTTCTGTTAAGCACCTGGGTTTTTTTGTGTGGGTTTTTTTTTTTTGTTTGGTTTTTTTTTCCCCCAAAGTCCATTTGTGAACAGATACAGACTCTTTGTGCTAAAATTTAAGTATCATATAATCACAACAATTTTTTGGAAGCTGTTAAAGTACTACTTAATCCATTATGGTCAACTAATTACACTTGAAACTGCATGCAAAGCTTTCCTTTTTAGGAAGGCTCTGTTGCTAGCAAAAGTGGTAAGAAAAAAGCCTTTTATGTTTTTTTCCTAATCTAGAATTAAAGTAGGTCAAACTGCTTTTTTCAAAATAAATTATTTCTAAAGTATTCCTGCTTAGTAAATCGGAGTGCCAGAGTATGAGCCTGGAATGAACAGGTAGATGATTTATAAGCATCTTGTTTGAGGGGCTCGTGAAAGGCTGTCAGATCTTGAACTATAGATGTGCTGCCATCTGCTATACTTACGCAGCCTCTAATAAGGCTAAATAAGCTGAATTTGGCTATGTGTGGATGGAGACAGCCTTCCCTGTTTAGGAAAGATGTTTCCCTTACCATAACTAATGGACAACCAACTTAATCCTTGTATTCCAAATCATTTAGGCATCTAGACTCTAAATATGTCAGAGAACTGCTTCTGTTGGGAGAAGGTAGGAAAGGTGTTCTGATGGAGACTCAGTATATTGAATTATTTGAGTCTTATTTTATTTTTTTATTCAGTCACTGTGACTTCATCCTTAATATTTTTAAGTCGTAGAAGCAAGCTCATGTTTACAGGGAGAGTTCATCTTAGACCAACCCAACTAAATGATGTCTTTATCTTTCTTGAAAACTGCAGATGCGTTCTTCAGTCGTTTCTTTGGAGCACGAGGTAGAGAGGTTAAAGGAAGAAATCAAAGAAGTTGAAACGGTACGTGCAGGTGGTTTTTTTTTGGTCTTTGAAGCTTTCTGTTACTTAAAACATGATTTAGGCTTATGCTATAGAGCTCTGAACTTCCTAGGACTTTCCTCCTGCAAGTAGCGCAGGCTGTGCTGCAGTTTGAACTGAATCTTTTGGCCAGTGTTTTTAAGAAGCAGAGAAGCTGGGTATTGGAAATTATCTTTTTTTTTTTTTTTTTTTTTTTTTTTGGTTATCAGTTGGCTGGCAAACTAATCTAAAGCTTAGCCCCCGTGGCTGAGGAGTTTATATGCTTGTGACCTTAGGGTAGAGCGACACACTAATAACTGAGCAGAAGAAAAGTGGGCATCCTAAGGAGACAAATCCTAAAACTCTAAACTTCATTTCAGCTCAAAGATCTGTTGACTGAATTGCAGAAAAAACTTGATGATTCATATTCTGAAGCAGTAAGACAGAATGAAGAGTTAAATTTGGTAAGAAGCTTGTTCTCCGCTGGGCACAAACTAGACTCCCAGCATACTTATGAAGCGGAGACTTATTTCAAATCCTGTCTGTTCTGCTAACCTCTTCAGCTTGATATTTTTGTCCATTGCAATCATTTATGTAGTCTGACTTTTACAATTTGTCTCTTTCTCTGCTCCTAACAATAGCATGTCTGGTTCTTAAGACTTTTTCCGAAGTCTGTAAGACTTTCATTCCTGAAACTTCTTGAGAATCAATGTTTTACAGTGTAGGCCTACGCAACAGCAACTACAATGTCCTTGGAACAACAAAAGTTGTGCTGTCGTCGGTTTAACTTGAGGATTGTTCTCTCCCCTCTGCCCCAAGCTTTTGAGGATGCAGCTGTGGTATCCGTGCTCTGACCGTGCGGAGCTGTTTCCATCCTCCTCTGTATGTACAGAAATTGGCCAAAACCAACGTTAGATTAATTCAGAGTACCCAGCCCTTCAGCAGCTGGCATCCTGACGTGGCTGAATAGCTGTGCTGGCTTGGTGCATGCACTCTCTTAGTGTTTTTGGCTAGCAATGCTATCCAGCCCATAATGTCCCTATACCAGGTTTTCTCAAGAAGGAGTTGGATTAACCGAGGCCAGACCTATGGACCCAAAGATGCATGGTTTTCCCGTTTGAGTCCTTCCACTTCTCGTTTGTTTCAGTGACATGTTTTTTTTTTTTAAGGCTTCAGGAGCAGTCACATCCTTCCTCTGCTTGTGTCTGAGTGGCACTTTCTTGCTTTTGAGCCAGAATCAAGGAAGGTTGTCTCTGTCAGCATGTCTTTGGTGGGTTTTAGAGTAGTTAATGGGACAGCTTGAGCTGCTGACCTCACCGGGGTACTGCCAGTAATTAACAGGGTTAAAATAGTTGGTTTTAAAAAAACCTCACCGCAATAACAATCTGCTTAAGTTTAATAGTATGCTTGGCAAGTGTAGTACAGCACTGATTAGCATCCTGCCTCAGCAACCAAAGGCTCTCGTTCTGAAAGCAAGGGAAATGGGAATTGAATGCATATCTTACAGTTAATCAGTAAACGCCAACCTCTTGAGTGGAAGAGGCAACAGTCTATTATGTCTGTAACAACAAAAGCTTAAAAAGCTGAGCTCCCTGCTAGGGCAGCTTGACTCTGCAGTCTCCTGATGCTGTGCTGGTAGGAGCGCGAGGAGCTGGTAAACAACTACCTTCATGCAAATGGCTCAGGAATGCTGTCCAGTGTATTTGAGCATGTTTTTGCAGGAGGCAGGAGGCTGAAGGATAGAAATGATGGGATTTCAAAATGTATTTCCCACTAATTTATAAGGTGAGCAAGGAGAGAAGCTGAAACTGCAGAGGAGCTCAACAGTGCTTCCCCAAAATGTAGAAAACCAGCATCCATCAATCCAGGTGCCCCAAAGCGAGGAATCTTCCAAGGGTGAGACAATACAATGTGTAGATTTGGAATCAGTTAGAATTCAGGGCTCTGAGTAACCTATTGTTCACTTCCTTTAATCCCCTGCTGGCTCCCAAGAAGATTGACAGCAGGAATAGTGAACATTAGCACAGTGCACTTCAGAGGCACAAATCCAGCAAAATTGGCACTCGAGCTTCTTGTTAGCACTCCTGTTTGAGACTCAGGCCTTAAGTGCTGTGGCTGGTTCTGTACGCCGTGTTGAAGAGCGATCAAAATATTCTTTAAAAATGTTTGTAGCCTTTGGAAGGCTGTAGTTTAAGGGCAGCCAGTTAAAGTATTCATCTCTCTTCGCTGAAATAACTTGACTTTTTTTTGGATTGAATCTAAACACAATCTGCAACTTAATATACCCTTGTCAGTGATTCATGCCTTGATGTGACATGAACAGACTGGTTAAGTCAACATAGTTGTATTAAGTGGTGCTTTATGAAGATGACAAGTAGAGCTTTTTAGTTTATTCAGCAGCAAAGTGACTGTTTAACCTGAATTAGGAAGATGACAATCTGTATTTTTGCATATTTGCGATGAATTAAGTTGAAATCTGGGCTGACTGGTGCTGGAGAGGCTTACGTACTTTCGGTATTGCTAATATTCCGACCGACAATATAGTTTGAGTTGAAACCACTTGCAATCAAGCTGATGCCAACTATGTCTTTTCTTCTGTAGTTTCCATTCTTTACGTTTATCTTTACAGATGGAGTCTCTCTTCCTTGATTGTCCTTGTAAACCTCATCATACATGTTGACTAATCCAGTGTGTGCAATAATTGTTAGTAATCTTGCAGTCGGTGTGCGCTGGGTTAATCCGTGGGACAGACAGATAAAAGCTGTGTGCGTGAGGGAAACGGATTTTCTTTGTTACTGTTTTGCAGCTGAAAACACAGCTAAACGAAACACTATCAAAACTCAAAGTCGATCAAAACGAGAGACAGAAGGTAGCTGGTGACTTGCCCAAGGTAAGCAGAGCCCCCGAAGAGTTGCAGATCTAAATGTTACTGAAAACCTCAAGGTCTGTAGTTTTGCAGTCCTGTAAAATTTGAGTGGCTTGAGCAGACTGCCTGCCTGGTGGAGTGTCTTGCTCCACGCACTGGTTCCCCAAGTGACTGGGACCGTGGGTGTAAGAGCTCACGCAAGATACCTGCGTGTCCATGAAAGGATAAAAATGCAACTAACAGCTCTGTTTAATCGCCCTTCTTGAAAAACTCTGTTGTTCTTGCTAATTTTATGCCAGTGGGAACAAGTGGTGATTTGGGGCTGACAAATAATGCTTTATTTAAAGAAACCCAGCCTAACAAAAAGCCTGTCCCACAGCCCTACACCCACACCGCAGCCTGAAGCTTTTAAATCCAGTCTCAAATGACAGCGAGTTACAAGTTGGTTTACAAGCCATCTGCCGGTTTGCACGTGGTTACAAATTGGCTATAACCCAGTAGGCTGCAAATCTTTAAAGTTAGCTCTGCGCAAGCTTGATGAGACGAGCAGGTGGGTTACCTCTGCTCTTTCTCAGTGGCTGCTCTTGCAAGATGGATTGGAGTGGGAAATCTTTAAGTGTTGAGAGGTCTCAGTGCTGTCTGTCACCCCAGAAACGAACCTCTCGCAGGAGAATTGATAAATGGAGACAAGAGTAGCCTGCAGAGCGGTTGAGCTCTGGCTCCAGGCTGTATAACACCTTGTTCCTTCTGCAAGAGATGCGTAGGAAGGGAATTGGGCTGCGTTCTTGCAGAGCTGGAGTGTGGGGAGCTGTTGGTGGGGCAGGTCTTGTCCTGGCACCAGGGACAGATGGTCACAAAAGCACTGCTAGGAGGTGAGAAGACAAGGGAGACCTGCTGCAGTAAGGTGTTTAAAACATTTTACTCAGGACAATTATATTGAATGCTGAGATACAAAGTGAGCTGTGCTGATGTCCCTGGTTCATGGTCCGTTCTGTAGAAATGCAGGTCTATGGTTAGGCTTTTGGAGACCTGCCTGCGCTGTTACTCTTGCACAAAGAAATTTGCTGCATAGTTTTTACCTAATAACTTGACATGAAACTATTAAAGCTTCACTGCAGAATTGCTTTCAAGTGCAGGCAGGCTGACATGCAGCACACTGATTGTAAGGAGACATGTCAATCTTGGCAAATGCGGTGGTCCCCTGGGCAAATCTGGCATAAAACAGATTTCCTCCTGAATAACGATTTCCTGTGTCTCTAGGACTCTTGGAGAGATGGGGGTTTGCTTCTCTTTGCTAATTGTTGTGCTGCCCCTGTAATTTTTTTTTTTATCTCCCCAACAGGCTCAGGAGTCTTTGGCATCTCTAGAGAGAGAAATTGGAAAAGTTGTTGGGGACGCCAACGTTATTGAAAACAGCGATGTTTGCACAGAGTCGGTGAGTGTTACTTGTGCTGCCCCTGAGCGTGGGCTCAAAAATCTCATGCAAAGTGTGAACTTTGGGAATTGAGGTCCAGCAAAGGAACAGGACATGTGCTTCTGATGGTAAATTAAGGCTTGATGAAACTTCCTGTCCTACAGCTTGTCAGGGTTGTGTCCTGAAGCTGTATCCCATGGATGGTGACATCTTTCTGAGATGGGAGTTCTGCTGTCATCTGGATCGTGACCTCTTTCCTGTAGCTCACATTTGTAAGGAGGAAGGGAAGAGATTCTGGACATGAGATCTGGGCTTCTAAAAGGGTGGTTGGTTTGGTCTGGCTTGAAGTGGCAAGAGTTTGGGGAAGATCTCTAGACTTGTCCTTTCAAGAAGGGAGGCCAAAAATAAACCTGCTGATTACTAAATGAGCTTAAAATATTAACTGTTGGGTTGGTACTTGCTGAGATCTGTAATGGCAAAGAAGGAAGGCAGTCTTGCATGCCTTGTAACACCAGGACAGACAGTGTCTTGCCAGAACATTGACCCTCCTGCAGCTGTGGGCAAGAGCCTGTCCTTTGCCACTGGCGGGTGCCTGAGTGCAACTTCAGCTGGTCCTGGCTCTTGGAAACTTGCGCTGACCTAGAAGTGGTCCAGCAGCAAAATCTTAACTAGCCTGAGCATCACTAAGGAAACTTGAGCACTGTCTTGTGCTGTGAGTGGGCAGCTCTCCAGATTGGTGGTGTTTTTGTATCCTCCAGTAACGGCCTTGCAGTTGCAGGGTCTGGAATTGGGTGGACTGTGGCTAGAGTGGCCTGTTTTCACGCTTGCAGGTGACTTGCCTGAGCCTGTGGGTTACTGTTTGCACAGATGATTTCTGAACTGTTTGTGTAGCTGCTACTCTGAGTGCTGGCCCTAAAAAGACACCACCTGTACAAGTGCTTGAGTCGTGGCTTTGTGACCGGGCTCCTTCATCTCTGGAAACGAGAGCTTTCGCACCAGCTTCAAAATAGCTTCAGAGCAGGAGGCAGTTGGGGAGGGGAAGGCTAAAGCAGATGCCGTCCCAGCGCGTTTGACACGGTTAAGTGGTGTCAATGGAGCTCGTTAGCCATTTTCTTCTGATGGAGAGAGTGCAAGGAAACGCTGTCGTTTGAGGGCGAGAGGAGCGCTTGCTGGTAAGACAAATAATTTATATCGACTCCTTTTAGCTGCTGAAAGCATCAGCTGGGAGAGGAAGCGCCTCCAAGGAGTACGGTAGAAAAGCCTTTGCCTTTGTAGTCATTGGCAGGAATGAAATGGTTTTCCAGAGCGATCAGCTGTGGGTGCTGATCCACCCTCACGTTGCGGGCTCGCTGTGTCCAAGCCAGAGATGTCCAAGCTGGCTGGGAGCAGCTGGGACTGCGAGACCACGGATGTCACAACCCTGTGAGCTGCTTTCCTGGGAGGAGATGGTAGATCTGCTGAGCACTCTCCTGTGTTGCTGGGAGGAGGCCAGCCAGTGATGGTGACAACTGGGTGCTCTGTGTCCCTGTCTGCAGCAGGCTGGAGAAGAAAAGCCCTCCTCAAACCAACGCCAAGCTGCTTGCTCTCCTCTGTGCCTTTATGGCTTATCTAAGTGGTACATCAGAACAGCGACGCTATCAACCACGGCGTTTTGCGATAATCAATTCCCCTGGTGACACCGGTGAGCCCTGCCGAGCCGGGTGCCATTCGATGTGCCCTGCGGTGGCCCGAGCACGCTAGTTTGATTTAATTGCTTTAGCCTTAACTTGCATAACCCCTCTGGCTCCGCTGTAGCTGCGTGGGCACGTTGTGGAACCCTAACCAGGTTTCCTCCGGAATATGCATTGCTTTATTCTGAAGAGAAGTGTGGAAAAACAGTCCTAATAAACCTGTAATTAAGCCTTCATGAGTAAAAATATGTTAATTGTCTAAACAGCACTCTGACAGGTAGCCATTGGCAGAAGCTGGAATTAGAACATTCTCTTTATCATTTTCCAGAAGCTCTCTTTACTGCCTTTTTTTTTTTTTTTTTTGACCAAAAAAAAACCCCAACTCAGTCTACCCAGAAGCCTAAAAACTCAGCTTAAAATAGCTCTCAGATTAAAAAAGAAAGTCCTCCAGCTGCTTCCACCTAGCAACAGCCTCTGTCTTTTTAAGAAGGACCTGAAAACACATACTGGAAAATGAGCCTATTTGTTCCTTCTGAGGACTGGAACCAACCCACAAAATTGAGAAACGGTGCTTGCGTAAACCCTCAAACACACTTTATGTGTTTTCTTTAGACTCCTTTTTTTTTTTTTTCTGTTTAAAAATAGAGCATTTGGTTTCTCTAATCAGCTTCCTTGTCACTTATGGGACTGGATGATGACGAAAGGGTGCCTTTTAGTACGCTCTAAGGAAGTCATTTATATTCAGCTGCTTGCTTAGGCAGTAAACTTATTTTGAGGCTTATATGAAATCTGATTTGCTTTTCCCCCCAAATCTCAGTGTAAAACCCTCCCTCACTGAAAACTGGAAATGCCGTACGTGTAAAGCACGGCGGAGGGGAATCTATCAGTTTGGCGCCTGTCAGAAGGGACATCCCAATTCCAGATGTACCCCGGAGGTTTTCCAGACACCTGCTTATCCTGGAGATGTTTGGGGAATGCACATAAACTTCAGGGAGCTGAACTGCAGAGGGGAAGCGTTGTCTTAGCTACCAGATCTGTGATCGCTGTGGGTTCCCCACTACCATCCTCTTCCTTTCTTCATCCCCGTGTCCCCAAGACGCGCTTTTCCCCCTGCGTCGTGGAGAGTACTGGGCTGGGGCACAGCAAGGGCTGCGTAAGGCATCTTGCCCTCCTGGGTTAGCAGAAGCCGCTGTCTGACTGCGTTGAGTCTAAATCCGTCGGTAACTGGGCAGGATTGGCCCCAGGAGGGTTGGGGATGTGTCTATAATTCATGAGTGAACATCAGTGAAGCCACAAATAGAAGGGAGAGGAAGCAAATGAGGTAGGGATGAGCTCTTCCCAGAGGTGAGGGCTGAGGGTGAACGGAAAGGCTCCTTGGTTGCCCTGGTCGTGGTGGTTTCTGCCCTACTGCACGAGCACTCTTGTGCCCAGCTCTGTCCGTCCACGGTGCGATTCGTTCGTCTGCCGGGATGCTAATTGCACTCGCCTTTCCGCTTTCACCAGCCCGTAAGAGACTGGCAAGGCTGAGAATTCGCTTAGCAGACCTGATTTTCTACTTTAATAAGGGTCAAATAGGTTAAGGCTGCATACCCTAATTCCCAGTGATTTTTTTACAATGTTTACCAGTTGCACCTAAGAGCTTTGCAATGTCTTGTTTTGCTCTCTTGCCTCAGCCCAGAGTTCTTCTGCACTGGAGCAGGTGGTTGAGTTTGATTTACTGCCCGCTCTGCGTTACAGCGTGTCTAGCGGCCTTCCCAGCCAAATGGGAGCTGGGAAAGTGGCCCCCTCTGAACTCGCTCTAATTTCCCTGAAACTCCAGGGAAAGATTTGCAACGGCGTTGTGCATCAGGCTCGTTCTGTTCGTAAAACCCCGTTTGGCTGAGGCGGAGTTGGCCAACGCTGAGCGCTTGCGAACACCTCTGTGCTCACGTTGAGAATTGGATACTTCTGTACTGCTGGCACCGAGGCAGATTTGCTTATTTTTAGCTGTTAAATTGCAAGGGAAAGCTCTCCTGCAGGCTACCGTGTCTTGGGCTGGGTGAGGAGCAGTAACGTGTGTTCTAGATGTGGAGTTCTTTGTGCGTCGCTGGAGGAGCTAGTCACAAAAAGTAATAAAACAAGGATTGTATCATCGTTAGCTCAGCTAGACCAACTTTGGGGAGGAGGGCAGGCAAGAGGGGAAGAGTCCATTTCCAGTTGTGACACTTCCCTGTTAATAAACTGCAGAACTCCTCAAAAAAAACCCCATGTATTTTTGTTTAGAAAAAACAAGCTCAGCATTTTCATTTCAAAGCAAGAAACCAGTTTTCTAGCTCCTAGTAGCTTTCTTGTTTCCGTTTCTCCACGTGGACTGGTGCTTAGACTGCTTGGTGAAGTCCTCATCCAAGTCCGGGTGTCACCGGAAGCAGGAATTTTGCAAGGGCTTGGAGCAGGGGGAAATAACTTCTGAGGCTGGATCAGCTGTGGTCACGAGCGCGATCCCTGGAAGCGGTGAGGAAGTGGAGTCCTGGGCAGGGAGAGTGGGAGCTGGAGGTCAGTGATGCTCTCACCGGCATTTGGCGTGTGCAGGTGATTCCCTGGAACGGAAAACCGCTTCTTGACTTTGAACCACGTTCTCTTTAAAGGTGACCATAACCCTCAGACTTACAAGAATTGTTCCCTTCTGCACAAGGAGTTGTAATTTTATATGGAGGAGCTAATTCTAGGCTTTCTTGGTAATTAGATTGTGAATGAGTTTTTAATGATTTTTTTTTTTTTCCCCTTCTTCTAGGAATTGACTGAGAAAAGACTAAATGTGGTGATGAATCTTAACCAGGATGTAGGTCATCTCAAGAAGCTGCTCGTGTCAGTAAGCCAAATGCTGTCAAAGGGACGAGAACACTACCAGCTAGTAGGTAAGGTGCCACTGGTGGCTGTCAGGAAGGACACTGGTCTGTGATGGTGGGACCCTGGTCAGAATTAACAAGCTCAGTGTCTAATTACACATAGAAAGTTTCAGATTTTATCAAAAGCTTCTGGTAGGCACTGGATTTGTCCCAGCATCAGCCTGGTGTGAACTCTTCATCCAATTCTAGACACACAAACGTGGCTTTTATTTTAATACACAGCCAGCTTGGAAACCTGGGCCTTTGTGGTTGGCTGCATCATGCTGATAAACTTCTTAAATGACCCAAATTTAGCTAACGGTCTTAAATGACCCAAATTTAGCTAACGGTTGGATAAACGCCAGGCGCTGAACTTTCTCAGGAAGCTGATGCAGCTTGCAAGGGGAGTTCGGTCCGGTTTCGGAGGCAGCACAGCCTGGGCAGCAAATGTGCTGCTGCAAGAAGGAAGTGCCAGAACTCCCTCTCATCTCCTGAGGATGGGGAGTTGCTTTTTTTCCCAATTTGGATATTTTTTCTGCTCCTGCCTCTGTAACACGGTGTGGGCAGCAGAGCTGGACCTCAGGGCTGGTATAACGGGGTGTTCACGGTGGGGTCGAGGGCTTGGTGCAGGTGGGAGGAGGGTGTTGGCTATGCCCTGGCCTCTACTCTGGGAGGCTGCTCCTGCTCAGCCTCCGCCACCCCAGCTTGTTCCCCTGGGCTTCGTCACGGGCTGACGCTAACGAAGCACCAGTTGAAGTGCTGGCGAGGTGTGGATTTGCTTGAACACTGACTTTGAGAAACCGCGGCTGATGTGGCGCTCTGTGTTTCTCTTGCAGAATGAAGTCACGGGGGAATCGTTAATTTGAGGATAGCAGAAGGCATTGTATTATATTTTGCCAAATTAAAGCCTTATTTATGTTTTCACCCTTTCTACTTCGTCAGAAACACTGAACAGAGTTTGTCTTTTCTAATCCTTGTTAGACTACTGATTTCAAGACAAAAAAACCCAACTCTGTAGACACCTCCAGAGTTTAGTTTTGTAATAAAAACAAACCTGTTTGGATAATTAGACCTTTACATTCCTGGAGAGACAGTAAACACCTAATCTTTTATCTTATTTTGCTCAATAAAACTTGTTCAGAAAACTCCAATGTGGTAAAGACTCCGATGGGCTATAACATTTTAATACTGATGTTGTACACTGTTTTACTTAATTACATTTTTGGGATTAGCTGCCTCTGACTTCAACCTCAAGTAAACACTCCTTTTTTTTTTTTTTTTTTTTTT
>WHYT01017246.1:86792-97439 GCA_009806455.1 Tetrax tetrax
AGCCGCTCTCAGCTCTCCCCGGAGCCTCCTCTTCTCCAGGCTGAACAGCCCCAGCTCTCCCAGCCTGGCCTCACAGCAGAGCTGCTCCAGCCTCTCAGCATCTGCGTGGCCTCCTCTGGACCCTCACCAACAGCTCCACATCCTTCTAGGGGCTCCAGAACTAGATGCAGTATTTCAGGTGAGGTCTCACCATCATCTTCCAGCAAACTTTTCTCCATGGGTCCAGCCTGTGCCCTGGCTGGAGGGGAAATGTCTGGGGGAGAAGTCTCTGGTAGGGCTATGGGATGCTAAGTCTCCAAAAGCTGTAAAATGAAATGAAGATAGCTTGGATGCTGGAAAAGCAGTAGATTTCTTTCACCTCCTTTTGGAGATCAAGTTTGCTCTGACAAATCCCAGTGGGTCCCATCTCAGCCCTGGCTGGGCCCCCCTGCTGCAGTGTCTGGGGAAGCAATGGGTGAGGACGCTTGGCCAGGTGTCTTCAGCGAGAGGTGTCTTTTAGTTGTGTGGGTTTTGTTTTTTATTTTCATCATGGAGGGCATTGTCTCTCCCAGACTTGCTTAAAATAAGCCTGAACTAGCTTCCTGAAGGTACAAATTACACTGGTTTTGCTGAGTTCTGCCTGTTGCAGGAGCAGGACCTGAGAGGTGACCTCAGCCAGTCGGAGCTTCAGCTGGATGTTGTCCTTTGCGAGGCTCCACCGAAGCAACCGCAGCAGTAAAGGCCTGGAGGAGTTTCCTGAGCCTACACGAGAGATCA
Source organism: Tetrax tetrax (assembly GCA_009806455.1). Taxonomy (NCBI): domain Eukaryota; kingdom Metazoa; phylum Chordata; class Aves; order Otidiformes; family Otididae; genus Tetrax; species Tetrax tetrax. Next base: position 87,549 of record WHYT01017246.1, read on the forward strand.
GGAGCACAGGGAAAACCCGTGGCCATTCCAAGACCTGCTCGGGTGATCGCTGGGGGAGGTCGCCCATGGTGTGTCCCCCCTCCAAACCCCACCTCTGCTCCTTCCCAGCCACCAGCTGTTGCCCCAAGCCAAGTGCACGTCACCAAGCCAGCGAGGGGCAGGGGTCACAGGCATCCCTGGTCTCAGCAGCTGGGAAGGAAACGATGCCAGCCTGATGGAATAGTTTTTCCATGAAACTGTCTTCCCCCTGCAAAAAAAAATATTTTGTTCATGGAAGAAATAGAGGTCAGAGTCAGGACCAAAGAACTTGCCCTTGTGTTTTTTAACAAAAAGTCATTTGAAAACCATTGTAAATGAAAAATGACTTTTCAAAAAAACAAAACAAAACAAAACCAAAAAAAACCAAACCAAAGAACACCCCCAGCCCATCAAATAAATTGAATTCCTCCTTTTCAGGTAGAAGAGAAGGAAAAAAAGGTATGTTGGGGTTTTTTTTTGTTTGTTTGGTTTCGGGTTTTTTTGTGTTTCTTTGGTTTTTTTTTTTTTGTTCCAGTCTGATCTTTCTAGGGAAGAAAACAAAATACCTCTCCTCCAAAATACCTGCAGTGATGATTTACAACAGCTTGGGAACGGTTTTGCCAAACAACCTGAACCCACCAGCAAGGAGCGTTTTCCGTCCCCGTCACTCACGGAGATGAGGGATGCTGTCCCTGCCGTTGCCGGGCAGCTCCTGCCCGTTGTGTGTCAGCTCCGGCGTGCGGCGTTGGGACGTGTTGCCTCTGCTTCCATGGATGTCCTGGAGAAACCGCGGTCTTTCTGGGGTGGCTCAGGTGGGATGTGACCCAGATCTGTACAAAAGACTGATTATTTTTGTGTTTTAAAATGATTTTTTTTTTTTTTAAATTTTAATTTTTAATTTTTATTTTCACTTTTATTTTTGCAAGCACATGTTTGGGAGGGTGCTGAGCTCCCTGCTCACGGGGAGCCTGTTTTGATCTCCCCTGTGCTCAGGTCGGGTGCGGGTCCCACTTTCAGCTGGAGCATCCGCACTGCAACCCGCACGCGGCTCCTCGATGGCTCTTTTTCAGCTTCCTGAGGGGACGCTTCTATTTTCGGAGCAGTTACACCTAAAAATATGTCTTTAGGCGCCTGGGGAAGCTGGCTGTGTGTGGTTGAGGAGCTAATTAAGCTGAGGGGAAACGCAGGCCTTCAAGCAGGACCTGCTCAGTGTTGCTGAAGATGAGGTTTTTTCCCCTTTTTGCACTTTTTTTTTTTTTTTTTTTCCAGCTCTGACTCCCCAAACTCCTAAACTTCAGCCTCAGCCCCACTGGAGCCATCGCACGACCCCATGAGCAGCGTTGGCCACAGCTGCCTTCGATGCTCAGCTGGATGAGGGATGGGGCCGGGCGAAATGCTTAGGCTGTAATAAATTTCATCCTGTTAAATTTCTAGAGATGGAGGGTTGGTCACCAGCACAGATGTGCCCGGGGGTCCCGGTGGGCCTTTGCTTTCCAGACTGGCCATCAGCAATTCTTTATTTTGACCAAGTCACCCTCAAGTACAGCCGTGGGTCCCGTTTATATTGCTGAGGGACCCAAAGCTGGGAGATGGATGGAGACCTGGGGAAGTTTGTGGGCTTTACCTTCATGATGTTCTTGCAGGACCTCTTTGGGTGAAACACCCATCACCACCTCAACCAGGCACAACTGTGAGGAAGAAATAGCCTGAGACCATTTCAAAGCTTTATATTCAGAGCCTGCCGTGTTTCTACGGTGCGTTAACGCTCCCTGGGGCCGTGGTTGAAGACCTGATCTCTTGCTTGAGCAAATAAGCCTGTCCTAATCCAACCCTACTGAAAACAACCGGAGCCGCATCAAGTGTTGGGATATCATTCTTTAAAATCAATAAATATTTCAGGAGCAGAGGGAGTGGGTTTGTATCAGCAACGCCAGTCCAGGCTGGTCATTATTAATTCACTGGATGGGGTTGTAAATGGGCTGAGGAAGCAAAACAACCTCGCTGAGATGTTTTGCTGCATCTTCAGCCAGGCAGAATGGGACCACCAGCCTTCAACCAGTTGTTAGATGTGGCAAAAAAAGCATTGTTTTGCGAGTTGCCCAGTCTATATCCTTTTCCCCTGGTTTTATAAAGCTGTATATGGTAGGACTTTAACTCCTGAACAGTAAGTTGGAGGATATATCTTCCAACAAAATATCCTATAGGATATTTTTTCTACATCTTCAGCTTGCTCCGTGATGGAGTAATGGTCTTGGGTTAAACAGACTTTTCACCCTGATGGCTGCACCGACAGCAGCGCAATCTGTCCCTGTTCCAAATCCAGCAAGACATTTCCTTACCGTAAGCTTCACGTTTCCCCAGCTGAAGTAAGGAGAAACAGATACCTCTCTTCTCTCAAAGCACCTTTGGTACCTGATGAGGGAACAGCAGGAAGAGCAACCTGTTACTGGTGAGGGGGTAAAACCCAACTCTTGTCTTTACTAGACCTCTTGCTGCCAGGCGCGTGGGGCTGTATGGGCAGAAAAGACAAACCGTCCCTGAGTTTTCTTTGCTGTTGTTGCCAGTTGGGGCGAGTTTATTGTACATCTTGTGGTATTTGATGGTTTTTGGCAAGTCTTTGTTTGCAGGGTTGTGTAACCAGTGTCTCGGCTCCTTTTGGAGGCTGAAGAAATGTCATCTCTTATCGCTGGGTAAAGGGGCAAATCCTATGGGACTGAGACCGGAAGAGGATCCCGCTGTGACCAGTGTTAAGCACGTTTTGTGCCAGCTGGGACTCTGATCGGATCTGTGATAGATGTGGTGCTTAGGGTGTAGTGGGACTTGGCAGTGTTAGGTTTATGATTGGACTTGATGCTCTGAAAAGTCTTTTCCAACATAAATGATTCTATGAGACCTGAGAGCGGCCTTCCAGTCCCTAAAGGGGGCTACAGGAAAGACGGGAGAAACTCTTCAGCAGGGCCTGGTGTGACAGGACGAGGGATAATGGTTTTAAAACAGAGGGAGGTAGATTCAGAGTGGATATTATGAAGACATTTTTTACACTGAGGGTGGTGGAGCCCTGTCCCAGGGTGCCCAGAGAGGCGGTGGATGCCCCATCCCTGGAAACATTCCAGGCCAGGTTGGCCGGGGCTCTGAGCAACCTGATCCGGTTGGAGATGTCCCTGCTCCTTGCAGGGGGTTTGGGCTGGGTGTGCTTTGAAGGTCCCTTCCCACCCAAACCAGTCTGTGATTCTATGTATGTGTACATCACATATGTTATGTATTTAAGCCATAAGGCTAGAAGTGCTAGTTCCTAATTTTCGGGTAATGTTGCCCAAAGATGGCTAAATCCAAGCATGATTTATTTATTATTTTTTTTTCCTTAAGGCCTGTGTTACAGGCTTACCTTTTACTGCCTAAATCCACATTTTGGGATCAACCTTTGCCGTTGTCTCTGCTCTCCTGGCCCTGGCCGCCGTAAGAGCAACCAGAATTAACGTGAGGGCTCCTCTTAATTATGGGACCTGCTGACAAAAGCCAGCTCAGGAAGGGGGGGTTCTCTTGTTAATAAGCTGCACGTGCACCGCAGCGGTGATATATTGATGTATTTTTAATAAATATTCTCTTTTAAAGGGCCACATATGTATTCCGTGCTAATCCGCTCATTACAAGGCAGCAGAGCGGTTCGAGGCCTGTAAGCGCGTGCCACGCAAAGCCAGTTTTCGTATTCATCGCTGGTGCGTTAGATCTTGTGCTTCCTGAAGGGGAGAGATGATGAGAGCAATAAAGCCTAGCTGTGTTAATTATTGTCATCCTTGAAGTTTAGAGGCTGGAGGTACACCGCCTCAATTAAGAAAAACGGGGAGCGATAACCCAGTAATAGAAAAACCTTTCGTTAATCAGTCCCTCTGGAAATGGGAGGCTCCTCCTCCACATCCCCCTGTCCCTCAGCACCGAATGCCTTCGTTAGGATGGAATAAAAGTGAGGGGAAGGGGGATTAAGTGTTGGGGACAAGCTGCAGCGGCGGGAGAGGGGTGATGGCAGGGAGCAACCTGCGAGGGCTCGTTCTTGGCAGAACCCCTTCCAGCGATGGGCGTCACGCCGTGCCGGGGCGGATGGGGCAGCGAGGAGACAGGGCCACATCATTTGGCTGTCTAAGCTGGAGCGAAGCAAGCACCACTTCTTCATGTAGCAAACTTGATGTTAGGAGGATGGGAGGGCACATCAAACCTTCCTCTGGCGTTTACCTTGCTCTCCCACTTGTGTCGCGTGGACTTTAATTTTGTTAAAAATCTGATTCAAATATTCCGTTACCGTTTGCTCATTGGCCGCATAGTAAACACGCTGTGTACGTTGTGAGCGGAGCGATGGGTGGCTTATGAAACGGAGACGAGGGCTCAGATTAAAGCAGCTGAGCTTACAGAGACCAACAACCACACCGGCTTTGAACTGCTGCGTCCTGACTTTACTCCGTATTTTCCCTCATTTATTTTTTTCCCCTCACTTTCATCATTTCTTTCCCACAAAATCCCTCTCTTTTATGTGAAACTCTCCTCTTGTTGCTGCTGAAAGGAGAGAATGAGATATCCCGTAGGTAGGAAGGCTTCTAAAACGAGTCGATTCTTGACAGAAGAAAGGGTTCCTGGCTGCGTACGCATGGTGGTTCTTCCCGTGATGGCTCATGATGGATCCTGTGCACTGGTCCATAAAAAGGCTGCATCTCATTTGCACCATTTCCTACCTCTGTGGCTCAGACCAGCACTGCAGACACTTAACGAGAAGCATCTTAATTAATATTGTGCACCTGAGGTATTTACAGTGGTAAGGCCGGTGGCCTTTGGATGGTTGGTTGGCCTGGATGATCTTGGAGGTCTTTTCCAACCTTAAAGGTTCTATGACTTGATGATTGCATCTCTTCCTACCTGCCTTTAAGTTGCTTGTTTACCGGATGCAGGAGCAAGTGGAGAAGACAGCCTTGGCTTCCAGTCTGTTCTCGGTGGCTTTGAGCTGCAAGATGAGAGAAGCGTCAAGCTGGCTGGTCTGCAGGAGCCTGGAAGGGAATTTGGGAGAGGTGTGAGCTGTCCCTCGCTGGTCTCCCAAGGTGGGAGTGAGCGGTAGAGCCCATGGGAGATGCGTGACTCTTCCCTTTGCCTTTTCCAGTCATTCTGGTGATGAGGATAGCGATTTTCCTCATCGACAGCTGCCCCACAGCAGCTGAAGGTGCATCAGGGCATGGACCTTGCATCGGGGGCTGCCAAGGCACGTGCCTCCGTGGAGCTCGTTTTGAGGGGGGGGGGCTGGGGTGTGCTGCTGCTCACAAGCAGGGTTGTCCCCCCACGTTCTCCTGGGTTGGGATGCTGCTGCAGGGGAAACCCATGGCTGGGAAATCAAGTTCTTGGGAGCTGCTACGTGGCCGTTGATGTGGTCCCAGCCTGCACCCGAGGGCGGTGCTGATGAATGTGGGTGATGTTCTGAGAGCTTCTGCCCCACCGCTGCTGAATCCGGGGGCAGCATGCTTCCTTTGTGGCTGCAGGGATGGGGTTTTGGCTGCATTTTTGGTTGGTTTTTTGTTTGGTTTTTTTTTTTCTCTCCTCTTGCAGGCAGAGCAGGAGCCTGAAGGGGAGGGATTGCCTCCTGTTCTCTTTTTCTGAGGGCGCTTCGCACTGGAGGAGGAGGTGGCGATGGAGATGAGTCATCTGTCTGGCAGGTCGCTTCTCCCCCTTCAGCGCGGCTCCCACGCAAGAAGGTGGTGGTTTTCCTCCTTCCTCATCAGGGGAAGCAGTAAAGCTGTCGTAGCCCCTTGTCTTCTGCAGCCTGAAGCCCCGGTTACTTTCAGAGACCCCTTCGGTGGGGGCATATGGCCCTCCAGTGCCGTCACACCTCCCAGCCCCAGAGGAATTTGTGGTTTTGTGCTTCACCTAAGGGGGAAAAAAAAGGCTTTTGGGGCAGGGTGAGATCAAAAGCCCTCCAAGGCCCTTGCCCTGTGTCCAAGAGCTGCTGGAGGAGAGCCCAGGGGCTGGGCAGGGGTGTAACAACGCTCTCCCAACTGCTGGCGATCTGCAGCATGGGATGGACTGAGCCACATGTGGCTTCCTTGTATTTAGTAACCACCCATGAGCTTGTCCAGTCCCCCCTGGAGCCCACCTAACCTCGATGTCCCGAGGCAAGGAGATTAAACACGTGCACTTGTAGGGATCCGTTGTTAAATCCTCTACAGCCGTCGGTCCTGAGTTTGCAACCCCAAATGCAAACAAAGCTCTTAAAGCCTTCAAGTTTTGCTCCAGAAATTCCTGGCGTGCTTTAGCAGCTCCTGGGAACTGATTTCATATTCCGTACAAACGTTTCCTGGGTCCCTGTGAGCAGAAGGTGAGAAGGCTGCCGCCGCAGCTGATCTTAGCCCCAAACTGGGCAGCTCTGAGCAAACGAGCGGAGCCTGCCTGCAGGCTTCGGCTTCGGGATCTGCCCCGCGCCAGGGTTTGATTTGGGTGAGTGGGTGCTGCTCTTTTCCCTGGTGGGAGCTGGGTTTGGATGCCAATCTGGGTCCTGGGAATCTGAAGAAAGTTGTTTTTAGCAGATACCGAGAAATCAGATTTAGCATCTTCTCAGGGCTCATGTGTGCTCCTTCAATCCATTGTCCCAGTGATTATGGGTGTTGGGTGAAGCAGCAAAGCTTGGTGGCCTTTCAGAAGCTCTTGGAGATCCCTTCAAAGGGCTACACATGGGGGAAGAGGTGCAATGGGATGGGTGATGCTGCAGCTGGTCTGATGACGCCTGGCTTTGGGAGAAGCTGAGCCTGTTCCTTCATGTCTTTAGGACAAGTGATTGTCACGCAAGGGTTTTGGGCAGAGAAGTGTCTCAGAGGTTGAGGGAGCGTGGAAGAGGGCGGGGGCTAGCAGGGGAAGCTGGCAGCATGTTCAGGTGGTGCAGTGGTCTGGTTTGGACCCAGGAAAGGGAAATGAGGTAGATCTCTCCTCCCATGCATGAGAGCAATGAGGAGGAACATTGCCTTTCCTTCAAATGTCAACCGACGTTGGTTTTCCTTGGCCCCGTTCTGCAATTTGGTAGCACTTTGTGGTTGGTGCCCAGCTGTGACCCATGGCAGAGATGTCAGCTGTGTGTGAAGGGGGAGCTGGAGCTGTGAAGGGAGGGTGCAGTGGGCTCTACGGAGGGACTGGGGCTGCAAGATGGCTTCATAGAAACATGAGTCCCACACAACTCCAGCAAGCCCAGATGCCTTCTTGCTCAGGACACCCTGAGATGTTCTTACCTGTTGCTTTTCTCTGATTTTCTCAAGAGCTTCTTTGGTGCAACCCCACTTCTGTGTGAAGATAATATTTCTACCCTTGGGGGTGGCTTCTCTCATTCAGCTCAGCCCTGAACTTCCCCAAGACGTGAACTGGTGCCTCTCACCTTTACCCCCACAGCCCTTGTTTTGGGTAGGGGTGTGTGCCTCCCTGCCACAGATGCTGCTGGGGTCTCCTGGGGCTCCTCTGTGGTGGGTAACAGCAGGACCTGACGAGTCTCCTGCTGTTCTGTGGGGCCAGGGAATGGTGTGAGGTGGGATTAAGGGGAATTAGCACAGCGCGGACATAGGGGGTCCCAGTCCTGCTGCCGTGTGGGTCGAGGCAAGTGATGTGCCCATGGAGAGGCTGGAGCCATGTCTGACACTAGTGACTGCTTTGGTGCATCAAGGTGGGTGATGCTAGGGTCATCCAGTCCTTCTCCTCCTCCTTCTCCTCCTCTTGTGCCATGGAGCTGCCTTCTTGCACCTTCAGGCCTCTGCTCCCACCCAAAACACTGGTGAGGGCAGAGGTTTTGTCAGCAGGACCTATTTCTCTTCAGTGTGTGAAATGGGCTGGGATTTTGCTCCGAATCCAGAGTTCTTGGTGACAACTGGGTTTCCTGGGTAGTGCCAACGCTGGGTGCAAGCCTGACCCTGCTCTTGCCTTCCTCAAAGTCTGCAGGAGCTGGCGTCTGCCGGTGCCTGGCAGCATCTGGGCTGCTTTTTGACTCCAGTGTGAGGAGGAGATGACCTTGCTGGTGACATTTTGGGATCAAAAAGAAAGTCCCTACCCACTGGGCCCCATCAATGCCATGAGAGCACAGGCCACAGGGATGCGCTTCCCATGTCCGTCCGTCCATCCATGCCCTCACAGCTCTTCCTCTGGCCCTGGTACCTGCTGATCCTTTGGCTCTTGGGCCAAAGAAGGTCAGCACCGATATTAATCTCTAGATTTTTTTTTTTTTTTTTTGGCTATTTGTAAACTGTAACTTGAACTAAAAAGCTTTTTGTAGCAAATAGTAGGCTGCTTGTGTGGCATCCTTGAATAGGAGGGGTGTTATCCCATCCCCATGACAACGGGCATTTGAATTAAGAGCCGTCTACTCGGAACAATTCGCCATCACATGGTTGGGAGGAAACACTTTGAAACCCTTGTAGTCTTTTCAATAGGCTTGATTGTTAGCGTCTCCCAAACTTAATCATTAACAGGGCTCTGCAACAGATAATTACTGTGCTGTGCATTTTTCTGCCCTCCACATGACCAGCGCGATCCTGGGACGCAGGTCCCTGTTAGGTCTTTCTCTTTCTTGGAGGAAGTGAATGGGAGAAGTCGATGATGGACTTTGGCCGGCCTGAAAAAATCTGGGCAGCAGCCCCAGACGCGAGGGGATGGACAGTTTGCGGGAGGGGAGGCTGAGCCCTGCTCGGATGCAAAGTCTGCCGGAGAGCCCATGCGATGCGTGGGACTTTCTCTCCTTTCCTGGAGACAGCCAACCCTTCGCCACCTTTCCTTGACCACGCAGCAGTCATAAATGAGGGGTTTATGAAATATCCTAATGCTTTGCCTAATTTTAGGGCTGGGTGGAGGACAGTTGGGTGCTGGCTGCCCTACCCAGTGCCTGGAAGAGCCAGCCCTGCGATGGCGATGCCGGCTGCTCCAACATCACCAAGAGCAATATCATTGACATATAAATATCTTATTTGGGGTTTATTTTTTTACTAATGAGTTTTTATTCCATACTGTGGAAGGATCAGCTGCAGGATGACCCAACGTGTCTTGAGTGTGATGTTCTTCCCCCAGCCACCCAGTTCTAGTGGGAGCATCCGTTCAGCCGATGGGCTCCTGGCAGCGTGGCCGGCAGGTGGGCAGCATGGCCGGCCACGGTGGAGGTGCCTCCTCATCCTGCATTAATACAATTTGCATGGTGCAGGAGCAGGTGGCCACAAACTTATTTGCAATTGCTGTCCTTTCAGAAACGATGCATTTTAATGGGGTGGGGCCCAGAAGTTGGGATTGCTGCCGTGAAAAGAAACCTTTTCCCACCAGAAACAGGCTTGAAAGAACCTTGTGCACCTCCAAAATGTGCTTGTGTGGATAAGACGTTCCAGTCCCTCCTTGGCCAAGGCAAGCGATGCTCAGGAGTAGCCCGGACTCGGTGGGTCGATAATGCAATTGGCACCCTCGTACACCGCCATCCATCAAGTGACATGATTACATCTCTGCCCGTCGCAGGGTATAATGGAAATTATGTCATTGTGATAGAAGTGTTCCGAGGATTCATTTCTTCTGCCTTTGGAAATGAATACCTTGTCCTCTCTGTTTGTGGGGAGTCAGGGACAGCGTTACCCCCTGCCAACAGTCTTTTTGGTTAGTTCTGTTACGTGATTAAGGGATGTTTGCGGTTTATTTTGCCTTTAGAAGGGAAACACTGGTGACTTTTCAGCTGGATGGGTGATGAGGAAGGGATATCGCTGGGGGTGGGCGTCCTGCCCTGTCCCGCTGTGGCTCCGTGCCTACCCCTGCCATGAGATTTCCCTGGGAAATCTCCCAGTCTTTCCCTTAGGGAAAAAAAAAAATTTCTTGCCTTTGGAAAACCCCAGAAAATAGATG